>JAMPIV010020990.1:110000-273735 GCA_024509875.1 Oreohelix idahoensis
CATCATCCTCATCATCATTATAACCATTATCGTCACAATCATCATAATTATCATAATCATCACTATTATCATAACCATCATCATCATAATCATCCTCACACTTATTATAATTATCATCATCACCATCATCGTAATTATCATCATCATCGTTATCATCATCATCACCATTATCATCATGATCATCATCATGACCATCATTATGACCATTACCATCATCATCATCATCATCGTCATCATCACCATCATCATCATCACCATCATCGTTACATAATCATAATCACCATTAGTATCATCATCATCACCATCGACAGCAACCCATCATCATTATCACCGTCATGGTCATCACCATCAGCATTACCATCGTTTTAAACATAATCATCATCACCATCATCATAATCATCATCATCGTCACCATCATCATAACCATCAACATCATCATCACCATCACCACCATCATCATCATCATTATCATCATCGTCATCATCGTCTTCATCACCATCATCATCATCATCATCATCATCAACAGTATCATCACCATCATCATAATCACCACCATCAACTCCATCATCATCATCATCATCACCATCATCTTCATCACCATCATCACAATCATTATCACCATTATTATCACCATTATAATTATCAAAATCATTATCACCATTATTATCCCCTTTGTCATCAACACCATCATAATCACCATATAACACACATCATGATTACCATCATCATCACCATCATCAACATTATCATCATCATCATCGTTATCAATATTACCATCATCGTAATCATCATCACCACCATCACCATCATCACCAACATCATATTCATCATTATCATAACCATCATCACCATTATCATCTTCACCGTAATCATTATCATAACCATCATCACCATTATCATCTTCATCGTAATCATTATCACCTTCATCATCATCACCATCATCATCATCATCACCATCATCATAATCATCATCGCCATAATCATCATAACCATCATCACCACTATCATCATCATCACCAAAATTCCATCATCATCACCTTAATCACTATCATCATCACCATCATCATTATCACCATCATCACCATCATCATCACCATCATCACCAGCATCCTTACCATCACCTTCATCACCGTCATCATCACCATTATCATAATCATCACCACAATCATTATCACCATTATCATAAACATTATCATTATCACCATCATCACCATCCTCACCATCATTATCACCATCATCACCATCATCGTCATCGCCATGATCATCACAATCATCATCGCCATCATCATCATTACCATCACCACCATTATCATCACCATCGTCATCTTCAACATCATCATCACCATTATCATCATCGTCATCGTAATCATCATCACCATCATCATCATCATCACAATCATCGTAATTATCATCATTAGCATCATCACCATCATCATCACCATCATCATCATAATCATCATCATTAGCATCACTCTCATCATATTTATCAGTATCATCATCATCGTAATCATCATCATCATCATTATCATTACCATCATCAACATCATCCCCATCATCATCATCACTACTATTATCATCATCATCATCACCATAATCACTTTCATCATCACCGTCATCATCACCATCATCATCATCATCACCATCATCACTATGATCATCACCATCATTATCATCAGCATCATCATTATCACCATTATCATAATAATCATCATCATCGTCATCATCATCACCATCATCGTAATCATCATTACCATCATCATCATCACCATCATTATCTTTAACATCGTCATCATCACCATCATCATGCTAATCATCAACATCGCAATCATCGTTATCATCATCACCATCATCATCTCCATCATCATCACATCGTCATAATCATCATCATAATATCCCCTTCAGTCATAACTGATTATGGGAATGCGCCCCTGAGGTGGCAGCCTCAGCTTCTTATTTTCCTGGTGCTCCTTTCGACGTTTTCTCCTCTCCTCTGCCTGTTGTGTGAGCCTCTTTTCGCCCAATCTGAGTTGGCGCTGTAAACAGCTTTGCCACTTAGTGCGATCGGCAGCTTCATCCTCCCATGTTGCTTGATCCATGTCCAGTGCCCTCATATCTCTCCTGCACACATCTTTGAACCTCAGCTGTGGTCGCCCAACTTCTTTCTTGCCATCTGCTATTTGTCCGTAGAAGATATCTTTTGGGATGCGACCATCATCCATGCGGCGAACATGGCCAAGCCAGCGAAGTCTGCGCTTCCTAAGCAGTGTATACATACTTTGAAGGCCAGCTCGTGACAACACCTCGACATTTGTCACTTTATCTTTCCACTAGATGCCGAGGATGTGGCGTAGACACCGTAAACTTAAGGTATTGAGCCTTCTTTCTTGCTTAGCATAGGTTGTCCAGGTCTCGCTGCCATATAGGAGTGTGCTGGTGACGCAGGCATTATACACCGCAGCTTTGGTGAGTTTGGAGTTTCCCCAAACACGCGATGTGAGGCGGGCAAAGGTAGCTGCAGCTTTGCCAATGCGGCTGTCGATTTCTGTATCCAGTGAGAGTTTGTCATTGATGGTAGACCCTAGGTATGTGAAGTGGTGCACCACTGCCAATTCATAGTTATCGATGGTGATAACTGGTGCAGCACCCACATCCTGACTCAGCACATTCGTTTTCTTTAGACTTATTGTGAGGCCAAAGTCCTTGCATGCTTTAGTGAAGCGATTCATCAAGCTCTGTAGCTCCTGTTGGCTTTGAGTGACGACTGCAGCATCATCAGCGAACAACAAGTCTCTTATAGTGACCCTTCTGATTTTTTGTTTTTGCCTTCAGCCTTGAAAGATTAAACAGACGGCCATCTGACCTAGTGTGAAGGCATATTCCTTCAGTTGCATCTCTGAATGCATGTTTCAAGAGTAAGGCAAAGAAGATTCCGAAGAGGGTCGGAGCCAGAACACAGCCTTGTTTAACGCCACTTCGTATATCAAAGGGCTGTGACGTGCTTCCAGCATATTGGACTGTTCCCTTCATGCCGTCATGGAATGACTTTATCATTTCCAGCATTTTAGAAGGGCAGCCTATTTTCAGGAGGATTTTAAAGAGTCCATCCCTACTAACCAGGTCAAATGCTTTTGTGAGGTCTATAAAGGCGATATATAATGGTCTTTTCTGCTCTCTTGATTTTTCCTGAAGCTGACGGAGAGAGAAGATCATGTCTGTTGTTGATCTGCCAGCTCGGAATCCACACTGTGACTCTGGATATATGCGCTCAGCTAACTTGTGTAGTCGCATTAAGATGACTTTGGCAAAAACCTTACCAACAATACTAAGAAGAGAGATGCCTCTGTAGTTATTGCAATCACTTCTGTCTCCTTTATTTTTATACAGCGTTACAATCTTGGCATCTCGCATGTCTTGAGGAATAGTTGTCTCTTCCCAGCAATGGCACAGCATTCTATGCAGGGGATGTATTAGCGTGCTCTTACAGCATTTGATTAAATCAGGAGGAATCCCATCACTGCCTGGTGCTTTGCCAGAGGCCAAGCTATCATAGACCTTGCTGAGTTCCTCTACTGTTTGTTCGGCATCCAGTTCCTCCATAATTGGCAGACATTTGACAGCATCAAGGGCTGCAGGCGTAACGGTATTTTCTCTAGGGTAAAGCTCAGAGTAGTGCTCGACCCACCTCTCCATCTGCTTACCCTTATCGGTTATCTTCTCTCCGCTGATGGTTTTTAGCGGTGCCGTCTTACTTTTTTGGGGGCCAAGTGCTTTCTTTATGCCGTCATACATTTGTCTAATGTTGCCTGTTTTCGCTGCCGTCTCTATGCTCTCACTGAGCTGGAGCCAATAGTCATTTCTGTTGTCTAGTGTTCTACTTCTTTATTTCTTACGAGTGCCTGAAAAACAGACCTCTATGTTTGTCTAATATTTATTTACTGTTTACAGGTCTCGGGTTTCCCTTCCTTATGTCTTATTGCTGTGTATGTCCCGTATTTTGATGCTGGTTAAATCAAAACAGGATATGTAATTTAAGAACTCACAAAAACATGGTTTTCTTTCTTCCCTTTTAGTGGATAACGTTTCTCAGAGTCAGTTTTTTTTTTTTAGTTGAACATCCTGTAGGTGCATGAGCTTTACAAATGTCAACTGGACTGTTCTGTTGTTTATCGCTTGTAAATAACTTGCTTTCTTAGTCCTTGCTCTTGTACTTCGGGTTTGTAGATGATAGCCAGAAAGAGCGCCATGCTATCCTATAGGCTGTCTTCTTTTAAGCCTGGTTCCAGTCCAGTCCTCGGTCCTTCATGAATTGTCTGATGTCCTTTACAGCGAGCTCTGGGTCGTCCTGGAGGATTATATGCGAGGCTATTAGTTTCCCATATTTGCCATGGTAGCCGATTTTCTCCCATTCTGAAGACATAACCAAACCATCGTAACTCGGACTAACAAATAACAGTATATGCAAATGTCTCACAACACGAAAATTGTAAAGCCTGCCCTAATTACATTAACATCCGGTTGAACAGCGCAAGCCAGTGGTAGGCAACCCAGGACCTTTCGGTATCTACTTTAGAAACACTAAGCTCGATGAATGAATTACCTTACTAAAATCGTGTCTGTTTTCAATGCATAAGAGGATGTGGAAATAGGAAAACGTTGTAGCCTAGACATAACTGTGATATATGTCGTTCAGTCTGCTTCCGGCAACCCCAGTGGCAGATTTGTGAACAATTAAAACTAATATGATAGAGAATGTTAATATCACTTCAAAAATACAGTTCACGAATAAAATAAAGTTTACTAAACTAACTTGTGGATTTTCACTCAGAACACAGTGACGGTACCTTTTAACCTGGAGATACAACTATTTTAGGTTCCCGCCGGAAGGGTAAGTCCGAAATTTACGTCGGTTCAAAATCACCCCCTGTTACGTGCAGTCTTTGATATCTTTCAATATTATACATTTGTATGCTTGTTATGTTCGCAAATATTTTGTAAACAAAATAGAAACTCTTTTGCTTAAGGAAAAGTCAATATCGAGTTACTTCCCCTTGAAAGGAGTCTCAGATCGAACTCCGCGGACGAATCCAGTTTTACTGCGATTTATTCTTTGTTTGGGTAGAAATAGATTGTTCTTGCTTCAGAATATCTATGGCCTGAATTTATGTGTAGTGTTTGTCTAGGTAGGACGAGTCTGTCTTATATCTGTATATCTTTACATATCTAAGTCGAACTATATGTTCTTTGTCGCTAGAAAGGTCAAAGGCTGTTCAGCGGATGTGTCGCTAGTTAGTTGTGATTTGGCTTCGCCCTGATGGGGGCTGTCGTGTTTTTCTGTATCGGCTTGTCGCCGGGAAAAGTGATCTCAAGATTGATGGGGAAAGTGATAGACGTTTAGACCTATCCTGTATGCTTTACCCCAGTGTTTATTCTTATTGCCAAGGAATGGCAGAATCATATTTCTGATACCAAGGTAACAAAAGCATTTCTTATGAACTCTTACGAAGCCATCGTTTTCGATAAGCAGACGCACGATTTGTACGTCTGAGAGACTATTTCACTAGATGAAGATGACATTCATTTCTAGCAGCACTATATCTTGTATGATGAAGTCAATTGTATCATGATAGAATCTACAGAGCCATGAGAACATTTAATGAATGACTAACTTTAATACAGATTCATTGTCTGTATCTAAACGTGAGTGACAGCTCACCAGAAGCCATCTTGTATCCAAATATTTTGTGACTTTCAAGAAGAGAAAAGGGATGCCCCGTACTATCGCTTGATGAGTCCAGAGATCACTGCTACAGATGAGAACCCATTACTAGCGGTTCAAAATGATTATATGAAAAATATGTGCTGAACATTATTTAAAGGAATCTTCGCTAGACGAGGCTAGGTCTAGAAGCCATCTTGAATATTGTTTATAAACTGACGTGCTTTGTCAGTAAACTCAGAGGATATATATATGGGCAATACTGAGTGCTTGTCTACTGACATTCCATTGTGCTATGATTCAACGAGTGCCCATGTATCATTACAAGACCATTTATCAATTGTACCATGATGTATTATGCCAACCTGTGATTTGTCACTGTATCCGTGCTGTCGAATGTGTACGTCCAATTAAACTGTAACAAAAAGTACACAGCAGTTGGCGTCGATGACTTCCAGCCATACATGAGTGAGTAAAAGAACAGTTATCAACTCTTCGAACTCTTTCATCATTCGCGTATTATACTCTTACTCTATGTCTACACACCACTGCGTAGGTCGAGTTGATATTCCTATTCCTAACAACCACTCTGACGAGCAACGCTGGGGCCAACAACAAGTCTTTAACATTGGAGCTTCCACAGACCACCATACCTCTTAACACTGTGGTCCTGTAAATAGTTGATGTCAGTGTGAACAAGGAACAATACAACTTCATATCTATACACCATTCAACAGTATATATAGAAACAGCATTTAACTCTGGTGGAATTCAAAAGAGAAAGTATATATTTAACACTGGTATGCTATCATTTAACACCCCCCCCCCTTTTTCACGATAATGTAGAGATCTACTAAATTATCCACTGAGAAATTTGAGGTAGTACAGCAACCCCCCACTTAGCGTTGTTAATTCATTTTTGAAAACTGCAGCGCTAAATTCGAGAGCTTAACCATAATGATTTCCCATAATGATTAATAGAAATCAAAATAATTCGTTCCAAAGGGGCAGAAAATTAAGTCAAATGAAATTAGAAACAAACACTGAATGGTTAGTTACATGCATTAACTACACAAAATTAACAAACATTTTTAACACAAACAAAATTTAAGTAATAATGAAATATAAATATAAAAATAATGAAATACTGTCATCAATGGTACCTATACCTTGCAGTGGTATGGCAGCTTGTGTACCCTGACAACCCCCAGAGCTATGCCAGTGGGGGTTTTACTCCTGGTAGGTTCAACTAAGATGCACTGGTCTGCGTGGGTAGAAGTCAGACAAAAGCTGGTACAAATCACAGCAGAGATGAGGAACTACAAATTACATATCCTGGGAATAAGTGAGAGCAGATGGACCGGGATGGGGAGACTAAAAACAGCTACAGGGGAAACAGTTCTTTATTCTGGTAGAGAGGATGGTCAGCACAACGAAGGTTAGTCATTATCATGAAGAAAGAAATAGAAATGTCTTTACTGGAATGAAAACCCATTAACAAATATACTGATAAGAATAAGACTGAGAAGGAGATTCACCAACACCACAATTATACAATGCTATGCACCACCAACAGCGACGAAGTGGTCAAGGACGAGTTTTATCAACAGGTACAAAAGGAAATGTAAACTGCTCCCAGGTACGATCTTATTATAATAATGGGAGACCTCAATGCGAAAGTTGGAACACACAATACTTATAACGAAAGAGTAATGGGGAAATGTGGCAGTGGAACAGTAAATGAGAATGCGGACAAATTAATAAGCTTCTGCAGTATTAACAACCTGGTCGTTGGAGGAGCACTTTTTCCACACAAGGAAGTGCACAAGTTAACATGGGGATCACCAAACGGACGGGACAGAAACCAGACAGATCACATAATGATCAATGGCAGATGGAGACATGCATTACAAGATGTGTAAGTAAGAAGAGACACAAATGTGGGGAAGTGATCATCACATTTTAGTAGTAAGACTGAAGGTGAAACTCAGAGCTGCTGGACCAGTTGCAGTAGAACAGAAAAGATATAATATCACGAAACATAAGAACCCCTTCACCAGAAAAGCGTTCGTGGTCGACGTAAAGAGGCGATATCAGATTATTAAAAGCCAGGAAAGAATAGAGGCCGATGATGTCGACCAGAAATTCAACACCATCTCAACAATATACAAGGAAAGCAGCGAGTCATGCTTGGGATTCCAGGAAAGAAAGAACCAATACTTGATAACACCAGAAACGCTAAACATCATAGCGAAGAGGTTAAATGCAATATATAGTGAACAGTACAGTCTGCTGGACAAGGAAGTAAAACTATAAGTGGAAAACGAGGTGCAAACAACATAACGTTAGTAAGAGACAAGACAGGAAATCTTATCACAACAGTAAAGGGGCAGGAAACAAGATGGGCAGAGCACTTCAGAGAAACACTGAATAAGGAACCACCATAGAAGAGACTCAGCTGCATTTTCATTGGGCTGAAAGGGGCTTAGACGTAAATACAGACATTCCACGAAAAGATGAAATCATCACAGCTAATAAAGAGTTAAAAAATGGAAAAGCGTCTGGTCACGACAATCCAAATGCTGAGCATTCACATCAACACAATGCAGACCCTGAACTAGCAGCAGAACTATTAGAACTACTATTTGCACAAATCTGGGAAACTGAGACAGAGTGGAGTAAAGGAATAATTGTCAAACTGCCCAAGAAGGGCGACCTTGCAGGCTGCAACAACTGGAGACGAATTATTCTCCTCTCAGTTCCCAGTAAAATACTAGGCAGGAAAATCATCCAGAGAATTTCTAAACCAGTTGACCATAAACTGAGGAAAGAACAAAAGAGTTTTACGTAGAAAGAACAGAAGATGTGCAGATCACATATTCATCCTCAGGAACATTATGGAGCAGTGCTCAGAATGACAGAGACAGCTGTACATTAACTTTGTTGATTGTGAAAAGGCTTTCAACAGCATACACAGGGACAGCCTATGGAAAATACAGAGGGCTTATGGAATTCCGAGCTGTATTGTTTGCATCATAAAAAGCCTCTATTCTAACTTTACATGCAGTGTTAGATTGAGTAATTGAATTTCGAAGTGAAAACAGGAGTACGACAGTGATGCCCCTTATCAACAACATTATTTTTGACAGCCATAGATTTGGTGATGCGTCGTACAACAGAGAGCAGTCCAAGAGGAATTAGATGGACAACGTTTTCTACACTGGAAGACCTGGAATATGCAGATGACATTGCCTTACTCGCACATTCACATCAACACATCCAAGAAAAAAACCGATAGACTGAATAATTATGGCCAGTCTGAACATTAATCTGAAGAAGACAAAGGTCATGACACTAAATGTGAGCAATCCTTAGCCAATAACAATAAGGAATCAGAAGTTAGAACAGACAGACACATTTACTTACCTAGGATGCACAATAACACCTGACGGCGGAACAAGCAAGTGTGGCAGGGCAGTTACTTGTGCGCAGGTCACGGTACCAATTAGTATGTTATGTGGCTGGGCAGGTTACGGCATCAATGAGTTATATTGATTGTTATATTCAATTAGAGTTAATCCTTCATATGTTATTGTGGTTCAAGTGCTAACTGACCTTCCGCCAGAGATGGTAATACTTGACCTTTACTCATTTTTCTTCTTCTTTCCAGGTTTGTTCTTCCCTTTAAGGTTGGTGATAAGCAAAACAGTTTCAAAACAACAACGTATATCCAAAAAGAAATTACTGTAAATTTCAACAAACCACAATTCAGTAGAAAGATATATTAAAGTTTATTGATGTCATTAAACAAACACTGTAAATTTCACAAAGTTATGGTTGTTTATCCAAAACGAAAAATATATAATACAACTGAATAATATACACACCTGTCTATTATAAACAAATTGTCTTGCTATCCTCAAAGACGAAGTTCACCTAACGCTATCTAAAAAAAATCCTCTAGTCTAAAATCATGGAATCCTTGGAATCATAAATCCTGAAATCATCCTTATCGCCCACATCTCTCCTTTTTACACCGTTCCTGTCTTTTTTCCCGCCTTTTTTCACACGTCCCATTCTTTTTTCCACACGTTACAATTTCTGCACACGTCTCTCTGTTTTCGAAATTTTGCACACGACTTTCTGTTTTTTCGACTTTTTTCATATGTGTGATCTGCGTGGAAGGTCATGCGGTCACATACGACGCGGGCCACACAAATGTATTCCAGAGAGAGACATTTGCGTACTATCAACTAACTACCTCATGCTAGTGACTGTTATAAATCACTAACCTATTGGTAGAGGCTCTCAAAAAAATATAATTGTAACTGTACTTTTCTCTTGTTGAGGTGATCACTGGCCCAAGACAGTATACATGTTGTTAGGTGTGTAGTGCGAGCGGATGATGAACTGAGTGTGGGTGCGCATGAAGGCGCGAATGTGTTTAGGCTCGTATGTATGTAGACCCTGCAACCCATACACTCACATGCAGTAGTCAAGGATGCTTGGACACTGCAGGCACGTTTCAAAACATTTATTGACGAGAACACACATGGTATCAACAGGAACAGTCAGTGTAAACAAGGTCATGCTGACCGGAAATCGATAGGTATACATTAGGCATTCAGCAAGCTGGTAAACATTTGAATATTCGTGCATGGTCAATACAATGTTCTTCAATAAGGACAGTTCGTGGCGTCGCCCTGGGATTACTGACTAAACGCGTCAGATACCTTAATCACTTTGACACATAGGTGCAACTTGGCATTCCCCGCCAATTGCACATTATCAGGCTGTAGTATAATAGCCGAAAACACAGGCCTCGTTCTGACGTCGGCTGTGTACTTCTGATAAGCAGGTTACCATCAACCCTGCAGTAATGCTTATTGTAGACATAAATATGCCGCCAATCTGCGGCTCCCACAATATATCTTCGTCACTGGATTTCTGGATGGTATGAAGACTAATAGTCTTGGATGGCTACCTTGAGCACAAAATATAAGTTCTGAAATGGAGGACCGGTGAGCTGCAGTTCACAGACTAGGCAATCTTCTAACATGTTCTGCTACCGAAAGCATAGTAATGGAAAAAGTCGGTATTACCTGTAACCGAGTCCACAGAACTTAACAAGGAACTCTGCTGTCATTCCAACGCACAGAGATTCACTGGGGAAAACTGCCAGTGCAGTCACTTCGAAGATTCTCCCCGAAAAACACAATGGACTCTCGTCCCTTCAGAAACCAGGACACTCCCCGGCTTGCCGGAAGTCTAACTCAACTCCCGCTTAAAAAAAACCTGCCCATGGGCATACGCCCGAACTGTCTACCTTTGACCCTAAAGGTCAAACACAATGAATGAATAAACAAGGGAAGACAACCCCTAATCAACCTGACATCGCAGGTAAAGACACAATTATTCTTATGATAAAAACATAAGCAAATAACTTGACAGATGACTCCGTCAAAAATGACAGCAACATTACTACCACCCCCCTGTAAAAAAATGAAATTTTTTTTTTTTTTTAATATGTCCATGAGCAAGATTGCACAAGTATCACTTATGTGCTCATGAAAAAAATGAACCTAATATCAGGTACAATAGACGCATAAACAAAGCGTCTGAAGAGGATACAAATCATCTCCCAACATAGGAGAAAATATCTCCTTTAAGCCAAACAAACTAAGGGGGTACCATTAAAGAAACCTAAGTTGCTGGCAATACCAATCATATATCAATCATTACTAAATACTATAATTATAGCAATATACAAATGTCATGAATTACAATGCTATATTAGCAACATATCACTGATGGATGGACAAAATGAAATTTGTTAAATTATCTAAACATCATCCAAATACATTTGTATTACAACATATTAGGATATTAAGGACAGACAAAAGTCTGAAAGTGTATCAGGAAAAACTAGGACACAAGATTTAACTGGAATCATGTGGGCATCTGGACAATATGTCCGCCATCACATTATCCGAACCACGGATAGCTCGCACCGTGAAATGGAAAGGCTGAAGAGCAATAGCATAACGAGTAGATCTCGAGCTCTTCAAATCCTTACTTTGCATAGCCGTAAGAGCTTTTTGGTCGGTTTCCATAAAGAAATGCGCGCCCAGAAGGAACCTTTGTAGCTTAAGAATGGACCAAACCATAGCCAACAATTCACGGTCTAAAACCGAGTAATTCCTTTCTGCCGCATTTAGCTTCCTAGAAATATACATTACAGGATGCAGAGTTCCTGAATATTCCTGCATTAGCGCCGCTCCAATCCCAGTGGAAGAGGCATCACTACGAAGAACAAAAGTCTTATCAATCGTTGGTAGTCTTAAGATAGGATGAGATGAGAACAAATTCTTAACCTGATCCAATGAAGATTGGCATTCCTGGGACCAACGCACCATATTAGGAGAACCTTTTTTCAATAACGATGAAAGTGGTGCCATAATGGAGGACAGATTCTCAATGAATCTTCCATAGAATTGTATCAATCCCAAGAGACTACGCACTTGCTTTTTTTGTCTTCGGAACCGAGATATTTAATATCTTCGAAATGTTTTGGTCCTCTGTCTTCAACAGACCATGACCAACTCGATGACCTAGGAAGGAAATTTCACTAAACCCAACAAAAGCTTTAGAGGGTTTTGCAGTCAAACTATGCTCACGTAGAGTAGATAGCAATTCCTTTAGACCCAAATAGTGTTCTTCCCAAGTATCGCTGAAAAGACAGATGTCGTCTAAATATGCGATGACATCTGCACGATCTGATAGAATTCGTCGCATCATGCGCACGAAAGTCGCTGGGGCGTTCATAAGCCCGAAAGGCATAAAATTCCATTGAAACAGACCCCTAGGTGTCGAAAAAGCAGTGAGAGGTTTGGCGTGTTCCGTCAGTGGGACTTGCCAATAACCTTTCGACAAGTCTAGTTTAGTAAAGAATTTAGCTTTAGAAAGTCTAATAAGTAGATCATCTAATAATGGCATAGGTTCAGCATCGAACTTCGTAACTTGATTTAATTTGCGATAGTCAACGCAAAGACGTATGTTATTGTCTTTCTTTCGAACAATAACTATCGACGAAGAATAAGCTGAAGTGGATGGTTCAATTATTTGCAGTTGAATCATTTCATCCAATTCTTTCTCGACTTGTGCTTGAAAATGAATAGGTATTGGGTATGGTCTTACTCTGATCGGATTACGATCAGTAAGTATGATGTCATGTTCTATGACATCTGTGTGTCCAGGAATGTCGGTAAGGACATCCTGATATGATTGTAGCGTAGAGGATACTTGACGTTGCTCCTCAAAAGACAAGTTCGAAGAGATTGTAACGTCCCTCCACGATTCCGTTGAATTCAGTGGAATCGCAGGAAGAGGTAAGTTAACGTCAGAAAAAATAGTTTCCTCATCCTGTATAACGGACAGGGATGAGATGTGACCATGTTGGACTGGAGAGTCGTCCGTCGCCTGGAAAATAGGCTGCAAATAGTCTGGACGTTCAATAAACTCTGTTAGCATATTTATATGGAAGGTTTTATGCTTTCCATCCACATCGACGATGTAGTCGACATCGGAAATTTTGGAGACTATAGTGTATGGACCTTTCCATGAAATGAGAAGTCTATTCTCTCTTGAGGGAAGTAAGACATATGCTTTGTCTCCAGGACAAAGTTGACGTAGGCGTCTTTTCTTGTTAGCAAATCGCCTAGCTTTTTCTTTCGCAAATTCGGAAGATGAAGTTGCTAACCTGCACGATTCGATAATCTTTTCTCTAAGAGCAATGACATATTCATATGACGATTGTGTATCATCGTCAATATTATCAGAAGTTATCAAATCGTGTAACAAGGACATCGGACCGCGCGGTTGCGCACCAAAGACAAGTTCGAAAGGAGAAAACCCTGTATGCTCGTTGGGAACTTCTCTATAGGCAAAGAGGACTGCAGGTAAAACCCTGTCCCAATCCTCCGGATGATCCTCCGTTATCTTGCCAAGTAAGTTCTTTAGTGTCCTGTTAAGACGTTCTACCAATCCATTGGACATTGGATGATAAATACTACTGAGAGACCTTTTAATGTCTAGCGTAGCCATTACCTGAGACATAACGTCCGAAATTAACTGAGTGCCGTGGTCCGACAGTATTTCTCCGGGGAATCCCAGACGAGAAAATATGAGCCAAAGAGCATCAGCGATATCGACAGTTGATATGCTCTTCAGAGGAATAGCCTCTGGCCAACGCGTGCACATGTCCACGCAAGTGAGGATAAATTGGTGTCCTCTGGCTGACTTAATTTTGAACGGACCAATGATGTCTATAGCCATTTTCTGAAACGGCCGAATCGGAATATCTGCAGCCTGAATAGGAGCAGCATGTCTCGGACCTCTAGACTTGACCTCTTGACAAATTTTGCAAGATCGGCAATAAATTCGTATGTCTTTATTAACAAATGGCCAAAAGAAAGACGCAAGGACTCTAGTTTTAGTTCTGGAAAAACCCATATGTCCAGCACACTGAGAATCGTGTGCATGCTGAAGAATTAAGGCTCTCATACACTTAGGCACAAGAATTTGCGAGTGCATAGACTTGTCCGAGTGTTGTACCATCCGTACCAATATACCATTCTTCATAGTAATATACGATTTGTGATTCGTATTTTGATTGGGATCCCCTTTCTTTGCAAGAAGGAAGAATTTCTTCAAAGAAGGATCCTCTTCTTGACGTTTAACAAACGAGTCATGGGAAATCACCAAGTGCTCGTCTTGGCTATCAACTTCATTACTATTATCCGATGAAGTTGGGGGATTAAGAGCTTGAGCTCTTGTCACCACTGCATTGACCGTTTGAATGTTTTTTTCCTCCCAACTAGAAATTTGTTGCGGGGTGCATTCCTTAACCCCATGAATACGACCGATTATAAGATCCGCAATAGGATTAGGAAGAAGACATGCATGGACATCTCCTGTGAAGAAGGGAGTGTCAATCCTAATAATAGCAGTAGGATAACTTTCCATAGTACCACCAAATGTAACACATTTGATTGTTTTTCCAGTGGCACAGCAAGGATCTATCAGAGACTCCCTAACCCCGACGGTAGTACATCCCGAATCGAAAAGTACTGAGACTAGCCTATCATTTATTAGACCTTTATGTAAGATGAGAGATCCTCTCCCATCATGCGCAACTGTAGCAGGTAGAGCAGGAAGAGGGTGACCACAACTTAGAGTAGATACAGTCGATGAGTCGAACAATGTTAAGCATTGGGGGCATTCAGTTGCTCTCCCAAAATCGAAAGCACAACCAGTGATAGCCCTAGAGTTACCACTATCATTTACTGTATTACAGGCTCCATCAAACTCTTGTTGTGCAGAGTTTGCCTGTTGGAAAGGTCTTTTTTTGTTAAACCTAGGTCTGCCTCGATTATCATTTCCCCTGTAATATTTCGACTATCATTTCCCCTGTAATTGTTATCATATTGCCTATTGTAATCATCATTCCGGTTTGAATCCCGGTTTCTAAATTCACCATCGTCATAATCTTGACGTCGAGAATGATTACCTCGAAAGTTCGAATAGTTATTATTTGGATAGCCTTTGCGAAAGTGTCTCAAATTATTACCACTAAAATTACGAGAACTACCATCTTGTCTCCAATTCATAGACGAAGAACCATCATGTGTTGGATTACTCCGCTTCTGAGTGTAATTCTGATTACTTCCCCTATTCCAGTTTTGTTGAGCACCCTGAAATTTTTTTTTGAAATTAGGGCCATATGGTGTTGCCGAAGCAGCTGGCAACCCTTCTTTCACTTTAGAATTGCTAACTGTAGCATGGGGATGCGCGGTGGCATACTGACAACAGTATTCCTCCATATCTTTTAAGTTTTTAGGCTTACGCTCATGAAGGAATGCAAGAAAAGAATCATTAACAGATGACAAAACCTTATCTCGCAATAATAAGTCCATTAGACCTTCATATGTTTTCTCAGTCTGAGACAACTCAACCCATCGTGTAAATGTACGACGTATTTTTGTAACAAAATCAGAGAAATCTACTCCATTTTCTGGCAACATTGTCCTAAAACGAAGACGATAGTCTTCTTCTTTTAGTTGGTATTTTTTTAGCAATGCTGCTCTGACAACATCATAATTAGTCCTGTCATGTTCGTCTATTGTCATAAGAGTAGTCACTGTGTCACCTGTAAAAAATTCCATCAGTTGTTCAACATATTTTTCCTTTTTTATGTTATGCGTATCGCATAAAAATTGGAATCTATCTAGATAATCTGCTACGTCATCCTTTAAAGGATTGAAATGAGGCAATTTAATCCTATTAACAAACTCCTTTGTCGTACTCGAAGTTGTTTGCTGAGCACCCGTACTCGCCAATTTCAATTTCTCTAACTCCAAAGTTGCGAGTCTTTCATCAAGTTCCATCTTCTGTTTTCTTTCCTCATGTTCCATTTTTCTAATTTCAGCCTCAGCAGCAGCTTGAAGTTTTCTCTCCTCTGCAGCAGCTTGAAGTTTTCTCTCCTCTGCAGCAGCTTGAAGTTTTCTCTCCTCTGCAGCAGCTTGAAGTTTTCTCTCCTCTGCAGCAGCTTGAGCTTGAATTTTTTTCTCCTCTGCAGCAGCTTGAAGTTTTTTGTCTTCCATTTCCATCTGGAATTTTCTTTCATCAGCCTGAGCTTTTCTCTCCTCAGCAGCAGCTTGAGCTTTTCTCTCCTCAGCAGCAGCTTGAGCTTTTCTCTCCTCAGCAGCAGCTTCTCTTTGATACCTTTTCTCTTCAAGTTCTAATCTTCTATTCTCAGCATCTAGCTTCTTTAGTTCAGCATCTGCTCTCCTTTGTTCAGCTTCTGCTTTCAATTTAATTTCCTCTTTTTGTTTCTTTTCTTCTGACTTTAATGCAGTGGCGAATAGAGCAGATGAATATTCTTCCAATTCTTTACCAGACTTACCAAGAGTCAACCCTTGCTGGATGAAGAAATCCAATGTAGACATTCTGTCTAATGAGATCAGTAACCTGAAAAATTCAACAATTACCTTATCCCACTTCAATGGGAGACAAGTCTGAAATGCTAGACTTGTATACTCACTTCACTTTATTTCACTCTCTTAGTCTTAGACAAAGACCTTGTATGGTCCTCTTGTTTATAATGTAACAAAAAATCACTTGAGTACCTGTGGAAAATAATTCCTTTATATCCCACTCACTATGGGCACAAGTCTTTTTTTTTTTTATAAAGAACTTGAATATGTATTTCACCTTGTCTCAATCTTTGTGGATAACAAGTCTTTTATCAAAGAACTTGTATAAATATCTTAGATAATAATATTTTATTAACAATCTCTATATGAAGAGTGTACCTTATCAATAACAATAATAATACATGACCAAGTATATGTATGTAGACTGTGTATGACAATAATGTAGAACAATCATAAATACAAAAACAAAGATACAGAACAATGACCGAAAACGTTCGCGGAAGTCAAATAAACAATACAGCAAAAAGTAAAGAAAATGTTACACAAATGTGTAATGATGACCGCGAAAAATAAACAAGACAAATGGCAACACTGTTATAAACGAAAAGGTGTAAAGAAATAAACGGAAGGAATGAGAGAAGAACAGATACAAACAAAATTAATCGAAAATCAAAGAACAGAAAAATAACGAAAACAACACTAACTGATGTCGTCACAGCTAAAAAAAAAAAAAATAGCAACAAAAGTCGCTAGCAAATTTCAATTAAGAAAATTGCAATCCCTACAGAACGCTTACAGTAACCCTCGATTAAGTGGCATATTTACTGTAAGACCCACCAACCGAAAACCCGCAAAAGAACACAAGAAAAATACACAAAAATAGTACAATTAACATAAATAGCAATCAATTCAATGTGTTGCAAAACAAGTTCAGTCACAGCTGAAACTAAAGTAAATTTCTTGCTCCTTGCGAACACAGAAACAAAATGTCAAGCGCGCACTGAATGTCAAATCCACTGTAGCATAAAGTGGTATTCACGAACAAAAGTTACTATGACCTTCTCGACTTAGGACTTGCACATAGAATGTTTACAATTTCCACGTACTGTTTACAAACACTTGACCTCGAACAATGTAGCTTGAATGCTCGGGCGTAGAAAAGTCTGTTGTTGACTGAAACGTGTAAACGACCAGCGGTACCGTTTACAAAAAGGGACTCGACTTGCAGTTGTGGTCCACGTAGCAAATGCCTAGATGTTAACTTCAGTACTTGTCCTGTTGTGGTTTATGTAGCATTATAACATAAATGCTAGCACTGTTTATCTGGGTCAACAGTTGATGACCTATTTCTGTCCTGTTGTAGCCAAAACTTGCAAGTGTAGAATTAGCGATGTGTGTTACAGCTGTCCAGTGTGTAGCTTAGACCCACAGATCAGAAATGTAATGTGTACTTGTCCTTCTCACGCAAATAGCCCCATGAAATGTAAATTTCTGGACCACATTAATGTCATCAATAATGTTAATTGCTCGCTCTGTCCACAAGAAATGTATCAGAAGAGCCCACGTAACTGGTCCACCAAAAATGTAACTGTACTTTTTCTCTTGTTGAGGTGATCACTGGCCCAAGACAGTATACATGTTGTTAGGTGTGTAGTGCGAGCGGATGATGAACTGAGTGTGGGTGCGAATGAAGGCGCGAATGTGTTTAGGCTCGTATGTATGTAGACCCTGCAACCCATACACTCACATGCAGTAGTCAAGGATGCTTGGACACTGCAGGCACGTTTCAAAACATTTATTGACGAGAACACACATGGTATCAACAGGAACAGTCAGTGTAAACAAGGTCATGCTGACCGGAAATCGATAGGTATACATTAGGCATTCAGCAAGCTGGTAAACATTTGAATATTCGTGCATGGTCAATACAATGTTCTTCAATAAGGACAGTTCGTGGCGTCGCCCTGGGATTACTGACTAAACGCGTCAGATACCTTAATCACTTTGACACATAGGTGCAACTTGGCATTCCCCGCCAATTGCACATTATCAGGCTGTAGTATAATAGCCGAAAACACAGGCCTCGTTCTGACGTCGGCTGTGTACTTCTGATAAGCAGGTTACCATCAACCCTGCAGTAATGCTTATTGTAGACATAAATATGCCGCCAATCTGCGGCTCCCACAATATATCTTCGTCACTGGATTTCTGGATGGTATGAAGACTAATAGTCTTGGATGGCTACCTTGAGCACAAAATATAAGTTCTGAAATGGAGGACCGGTGAGCTGCAGTTCACAGACTAGGCAATCTTCTAACATGTTCTGCTACCGAAAGCATAGTAATGGAAAAAGTCGGTATTACCTGTAACCGAGTCCACAGAACTTAACAAGGAACTCTGCTGTCATTCCAACGCACAGAGATTCACTGGGGAAAAACTGCCAGTGCAGTCACTTCGAAGATCTCTCCCGAAAAACAAAATGGACTCTCGTCCCTTCAGAAACCAGGACACTCCCCGGCTTGCCGGAAGTCTAACTCAACTCCCGCTTAAAAAAACCTGCCCATGGGCATACGCCCGAACTGTCTACCTTTGACCCTAAAGGTCAAACACAATGAATGAATAAACAAGGGAAGACAACCCCTAATCAACCTGACATCGCAGGTAAAGACACAATTATTCTTCTGATAAAAACATAAGCAAATAACTTGACAGATGACTCCGTCAAAAATGACATATTTATAAAGACATTGTATAATCATTTTTCTAAAGACATTGTATAATTAGCTTGTCTGAATTGTACACTCTGCATGTAAGCAAGATGATGATGATAAAAACTCTAGTGCTATCACATGTTCTGCCTTTTGACTTTAGTAGAGCAACTAAATGTCCCCAATGCAGTACTTTGTTCGAACCGACTACCGTAACTACTTTAAGCTGTGGTCATCCTCTTCCCGCTCTTCCTGCTGCTGTTGCGCATGACGGGAGAGGTTCTCTTATACTACATAAGGGTCTTGTAAATAGTAATCCAGTCTCAGTTCTCTTTGATTCTGGATGTACTACTATTGGTGTTAGGCAATCTCTTGTAAATCCATCCTGTGCTACAGGAAAGGTCATCAAATGTGTAACATTTGGTGGCACTTTGGAAAAGTATCTTACTGCCATAATACATATTTCTACTCCCTTCTTTACGGGAGATGTCCACGCGTGTGTCCTTCCAAACCCTATTGCGGACCTTATTATTAGTCGTATTCACGGAGTTAGGGAATGTACCCCACAGCAGATTGCTGTTTGGGAGGAGCAAAACATTGAAGCTACCAATGCGGTGGTCACAAGAGCACATGCTCTGGATCCACCTCAAACTTCATTAACTGATAATAATGAAGTAGATAGCCAAAATAGTCACTTGATTATTTCACGTGACCCATTTATAAAATTGCAAGAAGAAGATCCTTCTTTACAAAAATTCTTCATTCTAGCAAAAAAAGGTGATCCAAATCAGAATACTAATAGAAAGTCTTGGATTTCTATGAAGAACGGCGTACTTGTGCGTATGGTACAAGGCTCGACTACGTCCACTCATTCTCAAATTCTTGTGCCTAAGAGTATGAGATTGCAAATATTGCAACATGCTCATGACTCGCAATGTGCTGGACATATGGGTTTTTCCCGTACAAAGTCGAGGGTTCTTGCGGCTTTCTTTTGGCCATTTGTGAGCAAGGACATACGAATTTACTGTCGTTCTTGCAAAGTTTGTCAGGAGGTCAAATCGAAAGGACCACGACATGCTGCGCCTATCCAGGCTACTGACATTCCTATTCGCCCTGTTCAAAAAATGGCAATAGATATTATCGGTCCTTTTAGGATCAAGTCGGCCAGAGTACATCAATTTATCCTTACATGTGTCGATATATGCACACGTTGGCCAGAGGCTATACCTCTAAAGAGCATCTCCACTGCCGATATCGCAGACGCTCTTTGGCTAATAGTTTCTCTCTTGGGATTCCCCGGAGAAATATTGTCAGTCCATGGCACTCAACTTATATCCGACACTATGTCACAGGTAATGTCTATGCTACATATTAAAAGGTCTCTCAGCAGTATCTATCACCCAATGTCTAATGGGTTAGTTGAGCGTTTGAATAGGACACTAACAACTTTACTTGGGAAGATAACTGAGGATCATCCTCAAGATTGGGACAGGGTTTTACCCGCGGCTCTCTTTGCTTATAGAGAGGTCCCCAATGAACACACAGGGTTTTCTCCTTTTGAACTTGTATTTGGCGCGCAACCGCGCGGCCCTATGTCTTTACTCCACGATCTAATCACTGCCGATAATATTAGCGATGAGACTCAATCTTCTTACGAGTATGTCATTGCTCTTAGGCAAAAGATCATCGAGGCATGCAAACTAGCAACTTCTTTATCCGAATTTGCTAAAGAAAAGGCAAGGCAGTTTGCAAATAAAAATAGATGTCTACGACAACTTTGTATAGGTGACAAAGCACTCGTTCTTCTTCCGTCAAGGGAGAACAGACTTCTTATTGCATGGAAAGGTCCGTATGCAATAGTCTCTAAAATTGCCGATGTCGACTATGTTGCCGATATTGATGGAAAGCATAAAACTTTCCACATAAATATGCTCACGGAATTTCATGAAAGACCTGACAATTTGCAGCCTATTTTCCAGGCAACGGACAATTCTCCAGTACCTCATGGTCATTACTCATCCCTGTCAGTTATACAGGATGAGAAAACTACTTTTTCTGATGTCAATCTCCCTCTTCCTGTGATCCCACTTCATTCAACGGAATCTTGGAAAAACGTTTCCGTTTCTCCTAATCTTTCCGCTGAGGAACATCGACAAGTTTCTTCGATGTTACAAACATTTCAGGATGTCCTTACCGACATCCCGGGACACACACATGTCATTGAAGATGACATAATACTAACTGACCATAATCCTATCAGAGTCAGACCCTATCCGATACCTATCCATTTTCAGTCACAAGTCGAAAAAGAATTTGATGAAATGATACGATTGGAAATCATTGAACCATCCACTTCAGCATACTCTTCGTCTATGGTTATTGTTCGAAAGAAGGATAATAACATTCGCATTTGCGTGGATTATCGCAAATTGAACCAAGTTACGAAGTTCGATGCTGAACCTATGCCTTCATTGGAAGAGCTACTAAACAAACTTTCTAATTCTAAATTCTTTACCAAACTCGACTTATCGAAAGGTTATTGGCAAGTTCCTTTAACTGAACGAGCCAAACCTTTTACTGCTTTTTCAACACCTAGGGGTTTATTCCAATGGAATTTCATGCCTTTCGGTCTTTTGAACGCCCCTGCTACATTCGTACGCATGATGCGTCGAATTCTCGCATATCGTACAGATGTCATAGCATACTTAGACGATATCTGTCTGTTCAGTGATTCCTTGGAAGATCACTATTTGGGTTTATACGAATTGCTGTCTACTCTTTGCGAGTATAACTTGACTGCAAAACCCTCTAAAGCCTTTATAGGATTTAGTGATATTTCTTTCCTGGGTCATCGTGTTGGTCATGGTCTTTTAAAGACAGAGGACCACAATGTTTCAAAAATACTTAACATTTCTGTCCCTGAGACGAAAAAAACAAGTGCGTAGTCTCTTAGGTTTGATACAATTTTACGGACGATTCATTCCGAATCTGTCCTCCATTATGGCACCGCTTTCTACTTTATTGAAGAAAGGATCGCCTAATCTGATCCGCTGGTCTCAAGAATGTCAATCCTCATTGGACCAGATTAAAACTCTATTTTCATCTCCACCTATCCTTAGGTTACCTACTATTGAGAAGACTTTTGTTCTTCTAAGTGACGCCTCGTCTAATGGAATTGGGGCAGCACTTATGCTGGAGTATTCTGATACTCTGCATCCGGTGATGTATATCTCTAGGAAATTGAATGCTGCATAGAGGAATTACTCGGTTTTAGACCGGGAATTATTGGATATGGTTTGGTCAATTCTGAAGTTGCAAAGATTCCTTCTAGGCGCACATTTCATTGTGGAAACCGACCAGAAAGCGCTTACTGCTATTCAGAGCAAAAACTTGAAGAGCTCGAGGTCCACTCGATATGCCATAGCTCGTCAACCATATCATTTCACGGTGCGAGCTATCCGTGGTTTGGATAATGTGATGGCAGACATTCTGTCCAGATGCCCACACGATTCCACTTAATTCTTCTGTCATATATATTTCCTGATATACAGTCCACTACTATAATGACATATCAACACATATTTTCTCACTTTTTGGGAATTTATAACATTGTACCATATAATTTCCTTTTTTCTTTTACCGATTTGATCATAACGGAAGAAGGCTTAGTTAGCAATATACGGGCCAAAAGCTCACATGGTATTTTGTATTTTGATGACTGTATTAAGAGATTTAACATTTGTCTTAAAGATTTGTGTTATTGATATTTTTGCAGCACATCATTGACGTCTGCGAGATTATGTACACTGTGGAACCATGAAGTATATCAAGTCCTATCCTAAGATGGAGCGGATTATGTCCACATCTTCTAGTAACGATTATATCCATGTCTACGAGGAAGAGCTGATGTATTAGTATTGATTAATAATGCATTGTATAATGTGCCTTTTATTTGAATATGTGTAATTTTATAGTGCGGTATATTAGTATATTACACCGCTGTTTGCACAACACTTCATTGTGGAATACTATGATAATTTATTTAATTTCATATATTTGTATGAGTATGATTTGACTTGCATTATGATTTTGCCATCACTGTGGCGTATGTTGGTGGCACCTCCCTGGAATATACGTGTACACTTAGGGAAATATTTTCTCTAAGGATCTGAGATATCATCTCAGTTTCGCTCCATGCGTCGAGCTAGCCTCATATTAGGCATTATATCCGCGCATCATACGTGCGTTAGGAGCCTGTTTTTTCTGGCTCAATGATTAAAAAAAATGTTTCATTTTTTTTCCTGGGGGGTCCGGTAATCTGTTACGCTTATAATTTTTTTCCGAAGACATTGTATAATCATTTTTTCTAAAGACATTGTATAATCATTTTTTCTAAAGACATTGTATAATCATTTTTTCTAAAGACATTGTATAATTAGCTTGTCTGAATTTTACACTTTAATTTTTTTCGGTCAAAGCTAGATAACCCTAGTTTGACTGAGATTACCATTTTCAATGATGGTTACCTTCTCTTGTGACGGGACACGTCGGTCCATATTTTTTGAACGATGTGTGACCATTCTCCTTATATGGTAGTATCGGTCAACTGTTTCTTGGAATAATTGAAACCAGTGTTGAGGTTGTTATTACTGTCCATGTAAGGCGCGATTTATTACAAATCGTTATCTGGAATGTTCCTTACATCGTCTCGTTTGATTCTTGCTCTGGTGTATGCGTTCTGCGCATGTCCGGACGTTGGGTGTGTCTGGGAAGCTTTCCTGTCTGGGAGTCTATGGAAAGTTTTGAAGCAGATAGGACGCGTCTCGCGTCTCTGTGATTCTTGATAGGGAATTAGGAGCCTTATTGTGGGTTAGTTAGCTTACAAGGTCCTTCTCTTGATTATTCAAAACGCCTGGAGGCGTGTGTTTTTGTGGTGTTGATTTCGAAACAAGGTAATACCTCATTTACGTTTCAAATCTGTAATCTAACTTTATGTTTGACAATGGTCGATCTCTGCTCACTTACGAATTACAGAAATAGAGGTTCTTCTACTAGAAGTCACGCCCCAGGTATCTCCATACCTGAGATTAATATGTACACGGGTCATACTTAGCCCGAAGGACAGTTCTATGTTCTACGAACGTCGCTGTGTCAGTGATTGCACCTACGTCGAGGTTAGACTTAGGAATGCCTGTAAAGGTCAGCTTGACCTACACTCCTGGAACACCATCCTCGTGCGACTTATGATTAGACTCATTTAGCACATCTGAACAGTGAGAGAAGTATTGATGCACTTTTGTAATATTGGAGCCAACAGTATAATCCCTTGGCGCCATATCATTATTTGAGTATATGCCAAATGCATTGATGAACATAACTTATGCTAATTTTCGTGAACTGTAATGTGAAATGGATGTACTGTTAACTGTCCTGTGGAGTCAGATAATAAACATTGGAAACGTCAATAGCAGTTGCACCATTATATGACTTTCCATGTCATGCTCGTATGTTATGAACTTGTGAACAACATCACCCATACTTACAGCAACCAACAACAGACCAGACACCCCACACTGCAATCTATTACATCCCTGGTGTCTGTAGGGGTGGTACTCTACGGGGCTGCTTTATCATTCTGGTGGCCACATTGGCCCACCTTTATCATTGTAGTGGTCAGTAGTCAGCCTAAATTCCACCCTTATCATATATATATATATATATATATATATATATATATATATATATATATATATGTATGTGTATATATATATATATATATATATATATATATATATATATATATATATATATATATATATATATATATATATATATATATATATATATATATATGGTAGGGTTGGCGAGATGATGATGATGATTATATTGTGATATGTTTGATCACTCTCTTGTCACACTCGCACCGACCCGAACAACAATAAATTTCTTGATTCTAGAGGCAGGGGCTGTATTTATTTTTACAACCCTATCAGGGACTAAGCAAACATTAAACAAATAAACTAGCGAACATAACAAAACAAAACAAAACAAAACACCCAGCATATGCCCGATTGCTAATTGTGCTCAAGGCATTTACAGCTTGGCTCTGTGTGTCTTACTTCGTCTGTTCTCTCTGGGCGGCTGTGGCAAAGTAGGCCCGCTTGCCGGCCGCTATCTCTTTTATTAGCCCAGGTCGAATCACTCACTTTACTGCGCGCTAGGCGTATTGATTTGGCCGCATAAACAACACTCGCGATTATTTGCTTTAGAAGGGCCGAAAACAGAAATATACACAACTATTTCTAGAGCAAAAACACAATTCTACACCACAACTTAACTTTAAGGCATTATTATGGCCTTTTCATCAATCTTGAAGACTTTTTACATCCCAGAATGCTTCGTGCACATCGAAAATATGGGCGATAAATATGCCAAAAACAGGAAGGGGGCGGGTGTCTTTTCCGCCCCATCACATATCTCCCTCCTAATTTTGTTGTCGTCCCGACAACATCACTACCTCTGGCGCTTCAGTCGAAATCTCTCGGATCGTTGGTGCTGCGCCTGATTATTTCTCAGCGGCGAAGTTTTAGGCTCAGATTCTGTATTCGGTACAACCCGGCTGGGGACACTCTTGGTCGTCATGTCTCCAGTTGTACGTTGTCGGGCTGCCAGCCGCTGTGGTCTTGAAGACTCGCTCACCGGTGCCGCGTTGCTGCCTGCCCGTGACATCTGCTTGTCAGTGCTTGCAGCTGTCGACTTTGAAGGGAGATCGCTCTTGACGTGTTTTCCACTCATTTTGTGTGGACGGTGGCTTACGTTCCCCACAATCTGCTTTTGATGTGTCTCCTCTGCTGAACCTTGATTTGCACTCCCTCCTATCTGCTTAGGACGGGTTTCCTCCCCTAGACGAAGGCCAATTCTTTCGGCACCCTTAGTGTGACAGTTGTCGTGGCCATCTCTTGGCTTGCGCCCTAAAGGCAACCTGGTTGTGACAGTCCGTCTAGGAAAAGAGCTCCTTGAGTGTGTGGTAAAGTGGAATGTTATAAATATTTATAGGGGACTTAGTGTACTGACTGAGATCAGCTGTGAAGGTATCTGTATCTAATAAGTGTGGTGTATTACAGATGACCTTACTTGCTACCACATTTATACCTCAGTCAGAATTATTCTGGAATATTGTGATGACTACGTTGAATGTCTAGGGTATTGAAAATGATGAAGTGTAAGTCACAACAACAACAGACAGATAAACAATTTAATTTATTCCACAACACTTTACAACACTGTGACACTCACACACATATAACACTCTATAAGACTATCTTAAATGAGTCAAGTGATTACGTTTAAAAATATCTGTATTAATTCTTGTCAATAATGGATATCCTGATTCAACTACACAGTGAACCAGGAATCACAATCAAATGTAATTACAAGTATTATTTACACAGTTTATGTATATGAACTTTGTATTGACATAGTTTATTATTATTATTCTATGTGTGTAATTTGTGCAGTAGTAATATGAGGTAATACTGGTTTTGTTCAAGCTTGGTTGTTGTTTTTCATCATGACTTCAAGTGTTTGATTATCGGGGAAATAGTATTGGGAAACTTTCACAGTTCCTGTCATTTGAACCAATTAAGTGTCCCTCTGTGGTTAACAAAATGTCAATTTTTGAGGGGGCACATAATGTTGAGCTACTCTGGCCACAGAAGCTTATCTTTCGTGATGGTGGCAGGAAAAGACTCCTCTGCTCGATTGCTTCCTGTGTTCTGGAGACACCTCACTGGTCGCTATTTGGACCAAGGAGTATGCTGTCAGCCTCTGGATTCAGCAAAACTCAGACCAGGTGCTGCTTCAATAACTAGGACCACAGTCCCTGAAACAAGAAGGTTGTACCTCCTACTTCAGATCTAATTTATAATCTATTTCCCCACTGAACACAATACATAACAAACACTGAGTTCAGAGCGATAGGCCAACTGCTAGCTTCATCTGAAACAATTTACACCAGTATACTCCTCCCTAATGGTTACTACGCCTCTGCAATTCCAGCATTAGTTCTTTCTAGTCAATAAGATAGGTGTCAGTGTACTGTTTGGCAATTCCATGCAGTTTTACTTTTCTCCGACACCTTCTGTTCAGGTTGGAGCACTACATAGGCCTTGCCTCATGTTCGCTACTGAACCACAGACATATACATACATAAATTATCAATTTACATTCAATTTTCATTAAAAAGATATTGAATATATCAAGCTTATCACAATTCATGGAAATAATACACAGATACGTTGACTGGCGATGAATAATGGCACAAATTCCGATCTGCCTCTGTCCCAGACTTTTATTTCGAAAATTATGATCTGGCTCTCAACGCAATGTTTCTTAGTAAGTTTATTTTAACATGTGGCACTGAACTGACGCTCCTAATTGCCTATATTGGCGGGTCTAACCAATCGGGCCATGTTTACACAGCTTTTCAAAAAAAAAGTACCCCTACTCACGTTTCCCTAACAACAACAAAATTAGTATTTGTAGTCCGACTAATCGTGTTTAGCCTTACATTTACTTCTATCCAATCAAATAGGATTTTACATGGTGGCCCATTTCCCGTGAAATAGTGGTTTCAAAACATGCCACTGTGCGATTATTTTTTGGTGTTGTCTGACACCCTCACTATTTTCTTTTGGCTATAATTTGTTAATTCCTAGACTATTTGCGTAACACTTAACATATTCTTTGTCAGCAAGTCCTAAGGAACCAAAATATATGAATTAAATGGGGCTAAGGGGCTGCGTTCAAAATATGTATTTTCTTCTAGGATAGTCGTGCTGTTACCACCTCCTCACTTCCAAACTTTTAGGGTGTCTGCTGTACTGTCAGGCTTTCAAACGTAAACCAGTATAATGTCATGTTTCCTAATAAGCGTTTTTCAGGTTTTTAAACCTAACTCTCGTAGTTGTAGTGTTTTTTATCACGGTCTATTTGAAAAAAAAGTTAGTGCCTCTGGCCTTTCGCGCGGGGAGGGTGGCATTAATTGTATATCGCGAGACGCGTGTTAGGGTTGCATGCGTTCCTGCTTTCAGCCCTCCCTCTCTTTCTATCCTAAGTTCATCTGTCTTTTCATCACGCCGTGTATAAAATGAAATTAATGGAAGTATTAATTTAGGTCATTACGCAGGGTGCGTAGCTCAAGGTTTTCTTAGAAATACAGTACACGTTTTATTGTATAAAGCGTGTAGTGATGCAGTAGGCTTTACTATCAACGTGAAAGCGTGAGAATATGCAGACGAAGCATAAAACAGGGGTTTTGATTGTTCAACTAGCATGACGTTCTATTAACACAGGCGTACGCTATTGGAAAGCACGGGTCTTTAACCATTTCTCTTTCCTTTTATTGAATTTATGTGTTAGGCTTTACATTTACCTTTTAATTTATATATGTGGATTTAGAATGTTTCACGACAGAGGGACAGGCGGCTTTCAAATGTTCTGGGGGATTTGCATCCAAAACATAACTTCGGAAGCGGGCCTTGAGGGCACTTGGCTGCCATGTGGTCTGACAGGTCTCCGCAATTGTAGCATCTTATCTTTCTGGGCTTCCTCTGTGCCATGGGTCGCTTCCTGCTGATCTTACACTCTTGACCGCCAATGCCGCATACAATGACTGCTTCCATGCCCTGGACCGATGGTTTGCTGTCAAATTCTACTCGTTCATTCCTCGCCAGACTCCGGAATCCCTTTCTGAAGATCTTGGTTTGATGTACGAATACATCAATACCTCCATCATCTGGCGTGATGAACCCCCATCCCCTGTGGACACTATACCACTTGCAAACCCCTTGTCGCCTTGTTGGTGCAACTGTGTTTGTCGGTGCTGTCAGCTCACAGCTTTCCTTGACGACAGCCTGACTCTCACATACAAGAAGGGCTAGTTGCGGTTCCTGCGGACACACCTCCTCGTCTTGCGTTGGCTGTTCCCGCGGACACACCTCCTCGTCTTGCGTTGGCTGTTCCCGCGGCTGGCATGGTGCTCTCTTTCTCTGCACCTCTTCTTGTGCTGGCGAACTGGACTGTGACATCTGTGCTAGCTGGGCCTTTAGGAGAGATAATTCTGCTTTAAGTGCCTCCTTCTCCTTCTGAACTTCTGCACTTGCTATCTGGACCAGTGTCTCAGGCTTTTTACTTTCACCATAAACAGCATATTCCCAAGGGAAATTCCTGGTCATCTCACTGACTGGTGGTTGCTCGCTGTAGGCTCTTTCTATTATCTTGAGTAACTGCTCAGGGCTGGCCTTGGCTCCGCCATGTATCCGTAATTCTCTAGATACCCATGGTGTCACGTTGTTCCAGTTCATGTCTAACTTGTCTTCTGCCCAAAAAGGCGCCACCTTCCACGCGGCTTCCACATCTTCCACAAACTCTTGCCAAGTGGGACTCCCCTCTCCACTAAATAACCTTATCTCTGGCTCCTTCACGTACACTACCTTCACAGGCGCATTAGCCATCTTGCTGCAGGAATGCACTGCTGGGTGTTTACAATATTTGTTCGTTTGCTGTTTGCTCAGTGTCACTGTCTGCCTTATCCTGACGACGACGCCAATTGTGGTAGGGTGGGCGAGATGATGATGATGATTATATTGTGATATGTTTGATCACTCTCTTGTCACTCTCGCACCGACCCGAACAACAACAAAACTCTTGATTCTAGAGGCAGTGGCTGTATTTATTTTTACAACCCTATCAGGTACTAAGCAAACATTAAACAAATAAACTAGCGAACATAACAAAACAAAACAAAACACCCAGCATGTGCCCGATTGGTAATTGTGCTCAAGGCATTTACAGCTTAGCTCTGTGTGTCTTACTTCGTCTGTTCTCTCTGGGCAGCTGTGGCAAAGTAGGCCCGCTTGCCGGCCGCTATCTCTTTTATTAGCCCAGGTCGAATCACTCACTTTACTGCGCGCTAGGCGTATTGATTTGGCCGCATAAACAACACTCGCGATTATTTGCTTTAGAAGGGCAGAAAACAGAAATATACACAACTATTTCTAGAGCAAAAACACAATTCTACACCACAACTTAATTTTAAGGCATTATTATGGCCTTTTCATCAATCTTGAAGACTTTTTACATCCCAGCATGCTTCGCGCACATCGAAAATATGGGCGATAAATATGCCAAAAACAGGAAGGGGCGGGTGTCTTTTCCGCCCCATCACACACACACATATATATATATATATATATATATATATATATATATATATATATATATATATATATATATATATATATATATATATATATATATATATATAATGACATGGGAATATACATACATGGCAATGTTATTCTATAATTTTATTTTAAAAAATATGAACTGGAGCTGTACGCTCTCGTAACTGTCAATATAGAACGTGGTAAATATAATACAATCATTTGATACAGGCGACCCCAATCCTGCCACTGCGGTCAGTGATTTACCAGGATGTATATGGGTCTTAAACACCAAAAATCTGGACAAGTTTGTGGTGAACTGTCTATGTGTTCGTCGTAAAATATAAATGTAGCATTATTAATCTGGTTACATGGAGTTACAAAGTATTTATTTAAAAATTTCTCTAATCTCCAACTTATGTAATGGTCGTTACTATGAGTGAGGACAACTATACCGATACAAATAACTATCGGGTGTTGGAGTATGAACTATCTCAGTTACCATGAACCAAGTATCAAACTGTTTATAGGTTCGTCATCAAATATAAAATCTGCACACAAATGCAAGTTCATAATAATGGACAACAATTTGTCAAGAAAATATACTGTAGCGTTCCGCTTACAACGTTACAAATGGTCACGAAAATACAGGTACATCAATATGTGATGTTTATTTCTTAATTCAAGGTTTATCAACATGTGAACACATCCGTTACCATGTTAGCGATTTCGCATGGAATCGTCATGGTTTGCATGTAACCATGTAGTATTTCGCCAATCCGCGAACTGTGTTGATCATTATATAAGTTGTACACAACTTCCAAAATATATCACCAAGTCAAATTTTAGGTGAAAATATATATGTCTCAGTTATTTAGTGGAGTGGGGTGTACATTGGGATAAATGACGGAGTAGTATTTATCACCATGGGAGGGGAACGAATGTCAATCATGGGAATGTACTCGGGGGTCTTAGGGGCGTTAGCTGTGTCAGTGGGGGTATCAATGTCCTCATTATCTTTTATCGATGTCCGCTGTGTACATCTCATCTTCTTGTACATATGGTAGTTATACACAAAACAGCTTAAAACTTAAAACACCAATTATGCTAGGCAAAATCAATAGTCTTGACACTCTAGTGTCATGACCTCTGGTGTGTGTCACTGGATTCAGGAATGCGAGAAGAGATTTCTTAGTCTACGAAGAAGTATTTATAGAATTTGATTGACACGTTAACATAGGTAAATTCCTGTTGAATAGTGGGGAATGCTCGGAACAGGGCGTCGATTAAGAAACGCTCCGTCTGTGATGGAGCATGTCGGAGAAGGTGACAGGAGATGGACAGGCGTTTAGATGTATAGGAAAGAATAAATTTAACGTCTGATTCGTCATATATCTGTGATAAAGGGTCGTCGGCTTGAATAATGTGAGTAGTCATATACGACCATTGAGGTTGGAAACAGCATCATTAAGAAAAATCGCCAAAATACATTCTCGATGCGATTGAACATTATAAAACGGTCTTTCCATAACACAAAAAGAAAGCGGTGAGTTAACAAATTTAAAAAAAATTCATGTGTCGCAATGGAAAAATACGTATGTGCTTTGTTAATAGCTGTTTCGTATGCTGTCGTATCATATGTGGCGAGGGGGTGGATGTTGGTTTTACTATCATAGGCAATAGAGAGGGGGAATAGGTGTATAGATTGGGTGAATCATATACAGGTGTGGTGGGTTTTGATGTTAAGAAGTTTGGTGTATGGTAAAGTTGTACTTGAGTGAGGTCAATCTGTGAAGGTCCCTGATATAGACAATTGATAGCTGTATTTCAGAGTACCTTGCTGATACCACCTATGATCTCACTCAAAGTTATATTTTGGCCTAGTATGATTGAGAGCTATGTTTAGTGTCTAGGGTAATGTAAGAGTGATGTTAAAGAACCTCAATACGAAAACATACACATACATATACTAAGTTCTATGATAAATGTAACTAACTCCAGTTGTTAAATTTTATATTTAGAATTTCTTTTGTTAATCTTTATTGGTCCTGAGCCTAAAGTTGTTTTGGTCAGGACTACCTCTCAATGAGAATCAATTTAGATAGACAGACATATTTACATATATATATATATATATATATATATATATATATATATATATATATATATATATATATATATATATATATATATATATATATATATATATATATATATATATATATATATATATTTACATATATATATATAGAGATATTTACATACAAAAGACAATATGTCCATAGTACATTTTCACAAATTTTCAATTTGATGTTAATTACTCTATTTTAACTAACTGGTACTTGGAGGCAGGTTGGGGATTTTCATCATCCCAAAGTTCTTTTATTTCACCTATGATTTTTTATTTTATTCCTTTGGGAGGACAGTTTATGTATACACAGGAGATTTTCTTTAGTCACTGATAAGTTGTCCCAGGCCAGATACTAAGACTTATCTGGACCCTGGAATCACAGCAGTTGTAGTTGGTTTGGCCAAACACCTCAGTCTCCTCTGGTCTTGAACTTCTTTACTATAAGCAGGTACCAGAGACTCTTAGAAATCGTGCAGAATTTCTCAATCAGCAATTACCAGCACCAGACAAGTGCCAGCAGAAACCCCTGTAAATGCAAGTTATGTTTCTGTCTTAATATCAAACTAATTCCTCCAAAGTTATATGTAATAATAAAGTCAACCCAAAGAACTTGGTCAGCTCTCTCTGACCAACCTATCTTCTCCACTCTAGTTTGATTGAACTAATTGTAACAGTTTTCTTTTCTTTTCCCTAATGGCTGCTACGCCTCTGTCATTCCAGCAGTAATCTTTTCCATGCAATAAGATAGGTGTAATGCTCCTGTATGAACATCATATATAGTCCTGTAGTTCTAAACTTCTTGGATAGTCCATTATATGATGGATCAACATCTAGGATATGCCTAAGTCCGCCATGGAACCATTTAATTATAATCTTTTTACCTGGCCTTTTCTTACATTCAACCCTTGTTTAACTAAAAAGTTAATAAAACCAATCTTACACATAGTCAAGGAAATATAAACAAGTAACGATGAATAGGCAATAGAATATGGCACACTTTCAGCACTGCCCCTGTCCAGACTGCTGTCTGATATTAGTATTTAAAAAAAAGCACAAGTCTGCTCATCGCTGCTTGCTCCTCAGAATATTTTGAAAAAATGGCAGCGAGCAGCCTACTTTTCCTGTAATGTAAAAGGCTTTGGCCAATGGGACTAAGCATCTCTTATTTTTGAATGAACTTTTAAAAAAAATATCTCAAACCACTATGCGTTACTACTACCAACTATATTAGTATTTTTAGGTCAGCCAATAATATAACGCCTTGCTTTAAATACTATCCAATACAATTCACCGTACTATCTTAGTCTTTATTTCTCCTAATTTTTTTCAAAAATATGCCATAACAAATTAAGCAGGATTACTTGTCCTGATAGTCTGTCCGATCCGCTATAGTATTATTACCAATATTTGATTATTAAATGGACTATTTATGTAACTAACAACATATTCTTGGTCAGCAAGTCCTAAGGTACACGGAAATATAATTTTTATGGGGCTAGGTGTCTTGGTTCAACATTCCATATTTTTTTCTAGGTTAGTTTTTTTATTTCTACAATATCCAACCTATTCATGTCTTTTCCAAGCACTTTAAAGTTAAATACGAGAGTCTCTCGTAATACACGAGAATTACGTCATTCGCAATAAGAGCTAAGCCTGTTTTCGTGACCCAATCGTCTACATGTTCTAACTTTTACATCGTATTTTGAAAATAGCCCTAGGCAAGGCTTGCGAATTGGTTTTATTTTTAGAAACAATGCCAGACGCGATTAACATTAGGCCATCTATCCGCCCCCCCCTCTCTACTATGTCTTTTAGGCAAATACTTCGTTGAACTTGGGAAGTGTTACTTTTATCTCATGGTTACTTAGAAGCATTGGGTACATGTTATTCGGCCATAACGCGGTATCAGACTATTGCGCTGGCGTGGGTGAAGTCGCCGATCTCTCCCAAATTTTTAGTTCTATCCTATTTTAGACTTTATGCACTTTAATGTTATATTCTAATTTAGATATTGTATTTAGAATCTCACCACAACAGGTCATCCTCGTCATCGACAATTATTAGAGGAATACTGAGAACACGATGAGTTCTGACTGGGAAAGAATCGCGTCAAGTCGTAAAGAATGTTTATTTACTGAAAAAGATTATGATGTTGAACTAGTGGTGGACGGATTGTATGTTACTATGAGGGAGGATATTGGACAACTTGTTGAATAATTCTAGAAGATCATTTGGAGGTAAAAGTGAGGGAGGTTAGCGACTGAACTTGAGCATGTCTATGTGCAACTCTAACACAGTTAGTGATTGTGTAATGTGTGCGTATAGTGTGTTTGCTTTTGTCACAAAATTCATCAAGAATAAATAAAAGTTCAAAAACAAAAAACTGCTCTAAAGCAATAGTGCAATTTTTTTTACAGATTTTCAAAGGCAAAAGTGGTGTAATTTGTACAATGGTAGACTACGTCTCTAAGATCATTGAGTGCTCTTCTAATCATAAAGATTTCGTACCTAACACTCTCAAAAAGGTTTGAATAACTAGAGAACTGATACAATTTAAAGGTCTGTTTAACCTGGATAACATAGTGTTCTAGATCTGCGAATGTTAGTATATTTGGGTGTTGCAGACGTCGTAACTGTCACTATCATCAGTATCATCAGCAGGATCTTGACTGAGGCTTACATGTTTTTGAAAAAATAAAATTTCCTACAAAAAATAAAATGGATACTAGTGACTTAGATGATAGTGGGGAACAGGGGGGAGTACTACTGTAGAGAGAGTACTCGTTTGGCACTATTGCTGGGGAAGTACCTTTTTGTTATTAGAGAAGATTGATTCTCCAATAAACCAATAATCGTTGAACTGGACGTTTACGAATTTGACACGAGGAACTTGGCAATTTCCATCAAGGTAACTTGTTTTGTCCCCGTCAATCGTTGATCACAAGAGGATGGCGTATTTCGCACTTTTGAGTGGGTGGTTGTTGCTGCCGTTGTTGCAGCAGTTGTTGCAGGCCGGTTTCTCTTCTGTTAACACTGGGTTATATCTTGTAGAATATTGTTCCATTTTTATTATTAAATCAGTTATTAATCTCTGGCCATTTTGCATTGCTTTGGTTTTTCTCTTGTTCATTCAATTATTCTTCATCGTGCTTTTGGTGATGATCATGCGAATATGGGTTATAACGTAGTGAATAATATCAATACTAGAATTGTGAACTTCAATTGACGTAATAAGTCCTTCCTCGAGTCCACACATTTTTAATATACATTTTTACACGTAAGACAATCCATAGAGAATTGATCATGGAAAAAATACATTATATATTACATTTGGTTCCTACATCGTAGATGCTATCTATGCATCTCAGTCCTTGTCCAATAATATGAATTACTATAGTCAGAACGTCATAACTATATGTACGCGCGGTTAGTGAAACCCAACGGCCGACAGTGAGATTATGCGTCTGGCAATATAAACGAATATGGACTATTAATTCTTCCTTCCTTGAATTTAGTTAATTTACTAACCTCTATAAATTCCTCTCTTCATAATAATATTGGACTGACCCATGTCCGTACTGTAATAACAGATATGCGGCAATATCATGCCCAACCACTGGAAGGATTAGAGGACACGTCTATTCAGTTCGACGATCCACACAAAAAGGGGTACGGTAACCTAGTCACCCAGCGTGAAATTACCGACGCCAACACGTCATAAATCGATCGGGTGTATAGCGTTCAATAGTATACTAATTGTTTACATTATATTAAATGCTGTAACCCCTAAAATTGCACGATGCCAACCTATAGCAGACGATACCAAATAAAATACCGTAACAATTCCCTGTCCACCGGGGGAAAAAAAATCGATAGATTTTTTTTTCAAAACTTATCTGAATGAATAATCTCAAAAATTTAACAAAAATGCGACATATGGCCTACGATGTTCTGACTAGAACAGTGTCGTGGTCATGTCGACTAACTAACAGTCATATAATATACTAACGATCATGTTATACATAAATGTTATACATAAATGTTATATTAGCTAAAATAAAATGTATAATGTTAATATTTAATTACTCAATTAAGTGAAAGTCTGTCGTAATGATATGTCATGTCAAGACTAATCTAACTAATTAAAATTAAACTAGTTAATTATATTAAGTGTGTATTAGGAATCATGTTATTAAAAATCTAATGCAAGAAAATGAAAGACGATGTCATGAGAAAAGAAAAGAAAAAGGAAAAACCAAATGAGAAGTAAAGTAGAGAAAGAAAATAACGTATAAATTTAACTTAGTTATGTGGGTTTGACAATAATTATATGTGTTAAGTGGTTAATACCTATCTAACTTAACTAACTAAATAATAAACTAGTATGTAATGTGTCAACATAATTATCAAGTATGCAATATATTTATGTAATTCATAATTACATCTAAGAATATTATCTAAGGATTGTGTGAGTTTTCTTTTATTTCTTTCATTTTTTTCATATTTCATTTTTTTATCTTTTTTCTCACATTTCATTTTAATTTCCATTACTTTAACTACTAAGTTAAAATTAATTAACATTGGACATGACGATCCAACCGTAGTCCTGATCCTTGTGAATTCCCATTAGAAAAAACTGTTCAAGTGTTCTGATTCAAAATAAATGTAGATCTTCTTAACGTCCAATAATTCATGTCACATACCGAAATTAGTTCGACTGGACTTCACGAAATATTTCCGAAATTGTAAATAGTTTTATCCTGAATGGACACTAAAAAAAGTCCCGGCGTAAATACGAACATCTTGTCTCTTGATTTTGTTCATTTCGTATAACGTATGTCTCTAATAATAATTTATTTGAATTGTCGTCGAAGGTTCATCTCCATGTCGAGAGTTCAACGATAGGATTTAGTCTCTTGTGAAACGTAATTTCGGTTGATGTATTCGAAGAGTGTCAGTGTTAATCACTCGACATCCAAAGGCTTTCTGGAGAGTGCGTCTGCGACGATGTTCTCTGTTCCTGAAATATACTCGATTGTAAAGTTGAACGGCTGAAGAAGAATGGCATATCTTGTCAGCTTCGGGCTCTTGTGATTGTTACAAGTCCGTTTTTAGTAGTGTTACAAATCCAGTGTTACCAAAGGGTTCTTCAGTGATTACAATTACTTCCATTTTATCCCTTGTCTTTCTTAGTCAGTTATGGTATCGTGCTATTGATGGTAAATTACGCGAAGGTGGGATAGAATATTTGTCAACATTATTATATATTCAACTTCCAACGTTCAGAGACTTGATAAGTCATTCCTTGAGTCCATATAAATTTAATATATCAATTCCATACACGAACAGTTCACACATGGTCATCATGAAGAATTATACATAATAATTGCAGTTCATACTTCATATATGATTCCTTTCCAAATCAGTCCTTGTCTCATACATCTGAATTACTGTAGGCAGAACGACATAACTATATGCACGCGTGGTTGGTAAATCCAACGACCGACAGTGAGATTATGCGTCTGGCACTAGTATTAACTAAAAAGGACTGTTAATTCATCTCGACACGGTTTGGTCAATTACTAACCTGTAACTTCATCTTTCTTCATCATAACAGTGGACTGACCCATGTCCATAATAAAATACAATATAACCGTGTGGCATTCCATGCCCGACACTGTAAGAATATAAAGACACGTCTTCTCCGTTTGACGGTCATTTTACAAGGGGTCCCGTTACTTGGTCACCGTGCGTGACTACCAACGCTGAAAACGTCACAGCGTTCACTAGGCTAATAATACTTTTACATTACATTAAACGTTGTAACCCCTAAAATCGCATGCTGCTAACCTCTAGCAGACAATGCCAATTAATCTACCGTAACAATTCCCTGTCCACCGGGGGAAAAAAAATCTATTAGATAGATTTTTTTAAAAAAAACCTATCTGAATGAAAAAATTTAACAATATCAAAAAATTTAACAAAAATGCGGCATATGGCCTACGACGTTCTGTGTAGAACAAATGTCGTGGTCATGTCGACTAACTAACAGTCGTCTAATATATTAATGATCATATTATTAAATAAATGAAGAATAAAGTAGAGAAAGAAAGTAATGTATAAATGTAACTTAATTATGTGTGTTGGACAATAATCAAGTTTAGTATTAAGTTGTTAATACCTATCTAAATTAACCAATTTAAACAATAATGTAGTATGTAATGTATCAATCTAATTATTAACTATATAATATAATAGTTACATACAATAACATTATCTAAGAATCATGTGAGTTTTTATTTTTTTCTTTCTTTCATTTTTTTCAAATTTCATTTCATTTTTTTCATATTTATCTCACCTTTCATTTTAATTTCCATTATTTTAACGACTTAATTAAAATTAATTAAAGTTGGATATGATGATCCATCCGTAGGCTTGATCCTTGTGAATTCCGATTAGAAAAAAAATGTTTATATGGTTCAGTTCATAAGTATCGACGTTATTGACAATAGTTCATGTCGCATACTGAGTTACTTTGATAGTATTTTCTATTATTTTCACTTGATGCCCGAAAATGTTTCCAATAGTGATATCATGAATGGATATCAAGCAAAGTCCTGGCGTAAATACGAACATAGAGTCAATTGATTTCGTTCATTTCGTATATAATATGTCTTTAGTAAGCAGATGCGTGTATTGTAGGCAATTGTTTCTGTCTATATAGAACAGCAATGATAGTGCTATGTCTCTTGAGTAAGTATCTGCGACGTTACTATAGTTAAGGACTCGACATCAGTAGGATTTCGAGACAGAGTATCTGCCAAGACGTTATCTGATCCTGTGATGTACTTGATTGAGAAGTCAAAAGGTTGAAGGAGAATAGCGAATCTGGTGAGCTTTCTACTTTTATGATTCGCCCGTCGTAGTGATGCTACGGCTTTTTGATCAGTCTGTACCACGAATGGGGCCCCTAACAGGAACTTCTCCAGTTTCGTTATCGCCCACACCACTGCTAACAGTTCGCGGTCGACAGTTGAGTATTTAATCTCTGGTGGTTTCAGTTTCCGTGAGACGTACAAGGATGGATGGAGGATGTCGTCATGATATTGGAGCAAACATGCGCCAATTCCGTACATACTCGCATCTGTGCGGAGAATAAACTTTTTGGAAGCATCAGGTAGTCTCAAAATAGGTGGGTTTGAAAAAATGTTAATAATATTAAGAAATACATTATTACACTCACTAGTCCATGTCACCTTCACTGGCATGTCCTTTTTCAACAGTGGTGATAAGACAGCCGTGACAGATGACAGGTTAGGTACAAATCTACTGTAATATTGGACTAGTCCTAACAAGCTTCTAACCTGTTTCTTCGTTTGAGGAACGGATATGTTTAAAATTTTAGAAACCGTACTGGGTAGTGTTCGGATATATCCTGCTCCAATAATGTGACCCAAAAAAATTATTTCGTGAAACGCTACTTGTAATTTTGTGGGTTTAGCAGTTAAATTGTTCCTTCTTAATGTGTCCAAAACGTATTCAAGACCCAAAAAATGTTCCTCAAAAGATGAACTAAATAAGCATATGTCGTCTATGTATGTAATAATGTCTGGTCTACCTGAAAAAATGTGTCGCATCATGCGAACAAAGGTAGCTGGAGCGTTAACAAGCCCAAAAGGCATAACATTCCACTGGTATAGACCTTGCGGAGTGGAAAACGCTGTGTAGTATTTAGCTTTTTCGGTTAGTGGTATCTGCCAATAACCTTTAGTTAAGTCTATCTTAGTGAATATAGTTGCGGTCGATAGACGTGGCAGTAAGTTGTCGAGAAGTGGATGTGGTTCGCTATCAACTATCGTTTGTGCATTTAATTTTCTATAGTCGACGCATAGTCTAATGTTATTGTCCTTCTTTCGGACAATAACTAATGGAGAAGAAAATGGGGAATTACTAGTTTCAATAATTCCTAAAGATAACATCTGTTCAAGTTCCTTAGTAGTTTTAGTAAGAAAGTGTAGAGGAACAGAATATGGATGTACCCGAATTGGAGTATCATCGTTAAGAGTGATGTCATGACTAATGACTGATGTGCGACCTGGAACGTCGGCGAGTATGAAATTGTTTGAGCATATTAATGTGAAATATTTTGTGATGTCCCTTAATGTCCAGGACATAATCAACATCAGAAATCTTATTGATAACCTGGTATGGACCGTTCCACGAGATGAGAAGTTTATTATCGTTATGTGGCAATAACACATAAGCTTGATCTCCTGGAAATAATTGACGTAATCGTCTATTACTGTTTTGGAAAGTTCTAGCTTTCGCTTTAGCAGCCTCAGATGAAGCTGTTGCCATTTTGCAGGCATCAATAATGTTATTCCGGAGATTAATTACATACTCATAGGATGACTGGGTATCCTGAGTCATCTCGGAGTCAATCAATAAGTCTTTTATTAGTCCCATAGGACCTCTTGGTGGAGCGCCAAAGACTAATTGAAACGGAGAGAAGCCAGTTTGTTCATGTGGCACCTCTCGATAAGCGAATAACACGGCTGGGAGTAATCTGTCCCAGTCCTGTGGATGGTTAACTGTAACTTTATGTAACATTTGTTTGAGTGTGCGGTTAAGTCTTTCTACTGCACCATTACTCATTGGGTGATAAATGCTACTGAGATTTCTATCTATATTCCAAGTCTTCATTACTTCAGTCATAGTCTCAGATATAAATTGAGATCCATGATCTGATAAAAGTTTCCTAGGAAAACCTACTCTAGAGAAGATCAGGTGTAGTGCATCAGCTACATCTGTGGTGGTGGTTGATTTCAATGGGATGGCTTCTGGCCATCGTGTGCATAAATCGATGCACGTGAGAATAAATCTATGTCCTCTGGCTGATGGTAAAAGTGGGCCAATAATATCAATGGCCATCTTGTCAAAGGGTCTCATAGATATGTCACAAGCCTGAATAGGTGCCGTGTGAAAGGCTCCTCGTGCTTTCACTTCCTGGCATATTGTACAGGAGCGTTCGTACTGTGAAATAACTCGTGACACTCCCGGCCAAAAAAAAAGAAGATAATACTCGAGAACGTGTCCGAGTATATCCCATGTGACCTGCGCACTTAGAATCATGTGCGTGTTGAAGTATGTACCGTCTAAAATCAAAAGGTACCATGACCTGTTGTCTTACATGAGTTTTATCCATAAAACATCTTAATAAAATGTCATTTTTAATAATAAACCAATGACTATTATTATTGTTCATAGCAAGATTGTCAACTTTGTTGACCAATGCAAAAAATTTTGTTAATGATCTGTCTTCCTTTTGTTTTTCAGCAAAGGATACTCGGTCAATAGTAGAATGAACCTCGATATTTTCATGTTTGTCTGTTTCCTTGTTTTCAGTGTCCATAGTCTCTAATTGTTTCGTATGTGCTCTGGTTATTACTGCATTTCCGATGCATAGATTATTTTTTTCCCATTCAATAATCTCTTCTGGTGTGCAATCTTTACTTCCGTGTATGCATCCCACCATAAGGTCGGCAATTGGGTTTCTTAACATGCATGCTTTAACGTTGCCTGTGAAAAAAGGTGTATTAATATATATAATAGCAGTTGGATAACATTCTATGGTTCCTCCAAAGGTCATGCACCTGACATGTTCTCCAGTTGCACAATTTGGATGAACAAGTGACTGACGGATTCCGATCGTTGTCGATCCCGAATCTCTTAAAACTGAGACGACGGATCCATTAACTTTTCCTCTGTTGAAGATCAGCGAGCCTGTTCCGTCATTGACTGCTAGACTGACTTCTGGTAGAATGTGTCCGCAGTTCAGAACTGTCTCTTTTGCCTTCTGAAATATAAGATTACATTCTGGGCAACTATTTGCCACGTTATAATTCATTGCATAACATGTAGATGAAGACTGTATTTTGTTATTAGTAGGTGAACTATGAACCCCAGGGGTTGTAGCAGTAGTAACGGCTGCTCCTGTATTATGATTATAATTTGTCGATCTACGAGAATGAGAACGATGACGAGAATAATCAGTTGAATTATCCCGTTGTCCCCTATTGTAACTGTTATCTCGATGTCTCGAGTTATAATTATCGCTGTTGTTCCAATTGTTACCATTATTATAATTATATGACCGATTATAACTTGAGTTACGTGGATTATTGTTGTATCTGGACTGAGGTGAATAGTTTCTATTTTGTGGTCTTCCTCTATTAAAGTTATTGTTAAAACTATTACGTCTCTTATGAAAATTAATGTCATAGTTTCCTTTGAACCTACCTCTGTCCACACTGTGTGTTCTTGGTTTGTTATTACTATGATATGCCATATTGGAGGCTACAGGAAGAGGTTCTCTTATCAACGAGCCAGAAATGTTAGCATTCGGATGAGCGGTGCAGTAATTTAACGAAATTTTTTCTAACTCATCAATAGTTTCTGGTTTACGTTCTTGCAGATAAGCAAAGAACGGAGGGCTGACAGAAGATAACACTTTATCCCTCAATAACAAATCGACTAACTTGTCGTAAGATTTGTTGACACCTGCCAGTTCAACCCATCTGTTAAAAGTATTGCATATGTTAGCAATAAACCCTGTAAAGTCCTTATTATTATCTGGCAACAAACTTTTGAAACGTAATCTACATGCCTCTTCGTTCAAGTGGAACCGACGCAATAACAAAGTCTTAATGGCCCCATAGTCTGTGGCTAATGTCGGATCAATATTTTGTGCTGCACTTGCAGGTTCGCCATCCAGAAATTCTTTGAGTTTTAAGTGCCCATGCAGTTTTGTCAAGGTTATTGACCTTGCATATATCCTCAAAGCGCGCCAGCCATGATGACAAATCGTCTACGTGTAACTTGAACGGTGGTAGCTTAAAGTAATAATTGCCCTTAAGTCGGTTGGATGAAGATCCCGATTGAGCATTATCATTTTGGTTTGCTGCAGCACCCTGCGAATGAAGTTTTGCTGTTTCCAATTTAAGCCGTTGCAATTCCATTTCTTGCTGCAGTATGATTTCCTGTCGTTTCAATTTATTCTCTTCTTCAATCCGTAGGATTTCATCTCTTGCCACCTTTCTTTCTTCCTCTTGTCTTAATTCTTCTTTCTCTGCCTTAGCAATAGCTTTCTTTTCAGCCTCTTTTCTTTCAAGTTCTTCCATCTCTGCCTTAGCAATAGCTTTCTTTTCAGCCTCTTTTCTTTCAAGTTCTTCCATCTCTGCCTTATATTTTGCAAGTTGTTGTTCCGCAAATTCCAGGAGTGCATCTCCCTTTTTATTACAATCTTTTCCAATTTTAATGAAATGATCCAAGGTAAGCATTCTTGAAGTTGATTTATTTAAGTATTCAATTACTTATGTCTAGTAATCACTAATAAAGTCTATGTAGATATTTGTAATTACTCAACGAATGAATAATCACTACAAGAAATTGCAATATTCCTGTACTGTTATTTATAAGTTCCACAAATCTATAATATTTTGTAAAAATATTATATATACTCACTAATATCTATCATAAATAGTTATGATAGTTAGTTATCTCAGGTGCTGAAATTATATCATGCACTTAATATTAGTATTCAATAATTATGGGTATTATACCTAAATAATTAGGTTATTTAATCTTAATAGTTACTAAGTTCACAATGTAGTACTGAGAAAGTGTACTAATTAACATTTAATATGTCTTAATATGTTATAAATTTATAATAATTAATTATTGTATATTATGTCATAATCATGAGCTATAAAGTGCATTGCCCATTTCTTGGACCACCACTGCAAATTGGTGCAAAGTCCCTAATTCCTCCTTAAAACTCATAAAAATTTAATCATATTAATCTACACTCTTATTAATGAATAAATTATAGTATTAATATTATCTTATAAATGGATGAAATGAAGACAAACAACACAATTTGTTAACCAAGGATTACAGAACAATATTACAAAACGACAAAGACATTTTCACAAATAAAATGCATTTATAAATTAAGCAAAGTAAACCGGAAATAACGAGAGGTCAAAGAGCAAACTGAATAAAGAATTAACCTACGTACACAAAAAATGATGACGTATACATGGACTCATTAACAGTTGTACAAAAAATATAAATTGAATGATAGTAAGGTCAGAAAAAACACGATAGATTACAAACATTGTTACAGAAATGAATAAAAATTAGAACTAAATACACTAAAATACGCCAATTATAACTAGACTGGACATCTAACATGCAAGGTCAATTAATTGCAATTACGAACGAACGAAAATCATCGGAAGGTCGTCGATGGGTTCTTCGTTAAAAAGCAATTAACTAACGGCCTTAAGGAACATTCAGAATGAATATCGGCATCCTCAGAGCCATGTTATTCATTCCAAACCGCCGCACCAACCTCCCACTAATCAACAATAAAGACATACAGTGGACAAACAAACTTTACGTATATATAAAAATATTTAGACATGCCAGTAAAATAAGAAATGGACTCAGTATTGTGTTATATCTCAATGACAAAAGTCACAGATTACCGTTATAGCTTTTAACCCGTCGTCCGATGCAATCTTCACCAACGGACTAGACCAGAGTCTAGGACTGCTTGCTATTCGTTGGCAGATAACGACTTTTCCATTTTTAGATTCATTGAGAGCTTGAATTTTTCATCAAAACTGGAGTGTGCTGAGTTTGTCCCTTGAGCGTTAGCATGTACGCATGATGTTGTGACGTCAGATTTAACCTTCGTAGTCATGTGTGCCACGACATATTTATGAAATCACGTGATTGTTCATTGAAAGTAAATAGTTCGTAGTAACTCTTGAAAAAAAATTTTTTTTTTGTTTTCGTTCCCCACACTGGCACCACCAGTGTTACAAGTCCGTTTTTAGTAGTGTTACAAATCCAGTGTTACCAAAGGGTTCTTCAGTGATTACAATTACTTCCATTTTATCCCTTGTCTTTCTTAGTCAGTTATGGTATCGTGCTATTGATGGTAAATTACGCGAAGGTGGGATAGAATATTTGTCAACATTATTATATATTCAACTTCCAACGTTCAGAGACTTGATAAGTCATTCCTTGAGTCCATATAAATTTAATATCAATTCCATACACGAACAGTTCACACATGGTCATCATGAAGAATTATACATAATAATTGCAGTTCATACTTCATATATGATTCCTTTCCAAATCAGTCCTTGTCTCATACATCTGAATTACTGTAGGCAGAACGACATAACTATATGCACGCGTGGTTGGTAAATCCAACGACCGACAGTGAGATTATGCGTCTGGCACTAGTATTAACTAAAAAGGACTGTTAATTCATCTCGACACGGTTTGGTCAATTACTAACCTGTAACTTCATCTTTCTTCATCATAACAGTGGACTGACCCATGTCCATAATAAAATACAATATAACCGTGTGGCATTCCATGCCCGACACTGTAAGAATATAAAGACACGTCTTCTCCGTTTGACGGTCATTTTACAAGGGGTCCCGTTACTTGGTCACCGTGCGTGACTACCAACGATGAAAACGTCACAGCGTTCACTAGGCTAATAATACTTTTATATTACATTAAACGTTGTAACCCCTAAAATCGCATGCTGCTAACCTCTAGCAGACAATGCCAATTAATCTACCGTAACAGTGATTAGCACGACGTAGTGATGCCACCGCCTTCTGATCCGTTTTGATCACGAAAGGTGCTCCTAGTAAGAATTTCTCGAGCGTTGTGATAGCCCAGATGACAGCTAGTAACTCCCTGTCAACTGTGGAGTATTTTACTTCTGGTGGCTTAAGTTTCCGTGAGACGTACAATGTGGGATGGAGAACGTCATCATGGTACTGGAGCAAACAAGCGCCAATTCCGTAATTACTAGCATCTGTACGGAGGATAAACTTTTTGGAAGCATCAGGTAGTCTCAAAATAGGTGGATGTGAGAAGATATCGATTATTTTACGAAATATTTTATCACATTCACCAGTCCATGTCACCTTCCCCGGCATGTCTTTTTTTAACAGTGATGACAAAGCAGCCGTGATAGATGACAAGATAGGTACGAATCTACTGTAATATTGTACTAGTCCTAACAAGCTTCTAACATTTTTCTTCGTTTGAGGAACAGATACGTTTAAAATTTTGGAAACCGTACTAGGAAGTGTTTGGATATATCCCGCTCCAGTGATATGTCCCAAAAAAGTTATTTCATGAAACGCTATTTGCACTTTTGTAGGTTTAGCAGTTAAATGATTCTTTCTTAATGTGTCCAAAACATATTTAAGTCCCGAAAAATGTTCCTCAAATGACGAACTAAATAAGCATATGTCGTCTATGTATGTAATGATGTCTGGTCTACCTGACAAAATCTGTCGCATCATGCGAATAAAGGTAGCTGGCGCGTTAACAAGCCCAAAAGGCATCACATTCCACTGGTATAGACCTTGTGGAGTGGAAAACGCTGTGTAGTATTTAGCTTTTTCGGTTAGTGGTATCTGCCAATAACCTTTAGTTAAGTCTATCTTAGTGAATATAGTTGCGTTAGATAGACGTGGCAGTAAGTCGTCGAGAAGTGGATGTGGTTCGCTATCAACTACAGTTTGTGCATTTAATTTTCTATAGTCGACGCATAGTCTAATGTTATTGTCCTTCTTTCGGTCAATGACTAATGGAGAAGAAAATAGAGAATTTTAGTCTCAATAATCCCTAAAGACAACATCTGTTCAAGTTCTTTAGTAGTTTTAGTAAGAAAGTGTAATGGAACAGAATAGGGATGTACACGAATTGGTGTATCATCATTAAGAGTGATGTCATGACTAATGACTGATGTGAGACCTGGAACGTCGGTCAACACATCTGGATAAGATTGTAAAAGATCAGCAATCTGTTGATGCTGTTGCGGTGTAACCGACGAAGAGATGGTTACGTCCCGCCAAGATTCAGTAGGTAGTACTACAGGTACAGGTAGCGCCAACTGTACCTCAGGAAAAGATGATTCTTCTTCCTGGATAACCGATAGGTTAGAATAGTGACATGTAGGTACTAAAGTGTCATCTAGTTCATGAAAAATAGCTTGTAGAGGTTCAGGAAGAGTATGAAACTTTTTTAGCATATTTATATGATATATTTTGTTATGTCCCTTAATGTTTAGGACATAATCGACATCAGAAATCTTATCAATAACCTGGTAAGGACCATTCCATGAGATCAGTAGTTTATTATCGTTATGTGCCAATAACACATAAGCTTGATCTCCTGGAAATAATTGACGTAATCGTCTAGTTCTGTTTTGGAAAGTTCTAGCTTTCGCTTTAGCAGCCTCAGATGAAGCTGTTGCCGTTTGGCAAGCATTAATAATATTATTCCGGAGATTAATTACGTACTCATAGGATGACTGGGTATCCTGAGTCATCTCGGGGTCAATCAATAAGTCCTTTATTAGTCCCATAGGACCTCTTGATGGAGCGCCAAAGACTAACTGGAATGGAGAGAAGCCAGTTTGTTCGTGTGGCACCTCTCGATAGGCGAACAAAACAGCTGGGAGTACTCTGTCCCAGTCCTGTGGATGTTTAACTGTAACTTTATGTAACATTTGTTTGAGTGTGCGGTTAAGTCTTTCTACTGCACCATTACTCATGGGATGATAAATGCTACTGAGATTTCTATCTATATTCCAGGTCTTCATTACGTCTGTCATAGTCTCAGATATGAATTGAGATCCATGATCTGATAACAGTTTCCTAGGAAAACCTACTCTAGAAAAGATCAGATGTAGTGCATCAGCTACATCTGTGGTAGTGGTGGTCTTCAATGGGATGGCTTCTGGCCATCGTGTGCATAAATCAATGCACGTGAGAACAAATCTATGTCCTCTTGCTGATGGTAAAAGTGGACCAATAATATCAATGGCCATCTTGTCAAAGGGTCTCACGGATATGTCACAAGCCTGAATAGGTGCCGTGTGAAAAGCTCCCCGTGCTTTCACTTCCTGGCATATAGTACAGGAGCGTACGTACTGTGAAATATCCCGTGACACTCCCGGCCAAAAAAATGAAGATAATACTCGAGAGCGTGTCCGAGTATATCCCATGTGTCCTGCGCACTTAGAATCATGTGCGTGTTGAAGGATGTACCGTCTAAAAGCAAAAGGTACCATGACCTGTTGTCTTACTTGATTCTTATCAATCAAACATCTAATCAATATGTCATTTTTAATCATAAACCAATGATTATTTTTATTGTTTAAAGTAGGATTGTCAACTTTGTTGACCAGAGCAAAAAAAGTTGTTAATGATCTGTCTTCCTTCTGTTTTACAGCAAAGGACGCTCGGTCAATCGAAGAATGCACATCAATATTTTCATGTTTGTCTGTTTCTTTTTTATCAGTGTCACTAGTCTCTAATAGTTTCGTCTGTGCTCTGGTTGTCACTGCATTTCCAGTGCATAGATTATTTTTTTCCTATTCAATAATCTCCTCTGGTGTACAATCCTTACTGCCATGTATGCGACCCACCATAAGATCTGCAATTGGGTTCCTTAACATGCATACTTTAACGTTGCCTGTGAAAAAAGGTGTGTTAACAAATATAATGGCGGTTGGATAAAATTCTATTGTCCCTCCGAAAGTCATGCATCTGACATGTTCGCCTGTTGCACAACTAGGATGAACAAGTGACTGCCGGACTCCGATCGTTGTAGAACCGGAATCTCTCAACACTGAGACAATGGATCCATTAATAATTCCCCTGTTAAAAATCAGAGAGCCTGTTCCGTCATTGGCCGCCAGACCGACTTCTGGGAGAATGTGTCCGCAGTTCAGAACCGTCTCTTTTGCCTTCTGAAATACAAGATTACATTCGGGGCAACTATTAGCCACGTTATAATTCATTGCATAACATGTAGACGAAGACTGTATTAGATTATTATTATGTGAACCCTGAACACCAGGGGTTGTACCATTGGTAACTGCTGCCCCTGTATTATGATTATAATTTGACGATCTACGAGAATGAGAACGATGACGAGAATAATCATTTGAATTATCCCGTTGTCCCCTGTAATGACTGTTATCTCGATGTCTCGAGCTATGATTATTGTTATTCCAGTTGTTACCATTATTATAGTTATATGACCGATTATGACTTGCGTTACGTTGACTATTGTTGTATCTGAACTGAGGTGAATAATTTCTATTATGTGGTTTTCCTCTATTAAAGTCATTGTTATTGTTGGAATTATTCTGTCCCTTATGGAAATTGACATTATAATTTCCTTTGAAGCGACTTCTATCTACACTGTGTGTTCTTGGTTTGTTATGACTGTGGTATGACATACTGGAGGCCACAGGAAGAGGTTCTCTTATTAACGAATTGGAAATGCTTGCATTTGGGTGAGCATTGCAGTAATTTATTGAAATTTTTTCTAACTCATCGATTGTAGATGGTTTTCGTTCATGCAAAAAGGCGAAGAACGGTGGACTGACAGAGGATAACACTTTATCCCTTAGCAGTAGATCAACTAACTTGTCATATGATTTGTCTACACCTGCCAGTTCCACCCATCTGTTAAAGGTATTGCGTATGTTCGCAATAAATCCTGTAAAGTCCTTATTATTATCTGGCAAAATACTTTTAAAACGTAATCTACAGGCCTCTTCGTCCAAGTGGAAACGACGCAATAATAAGGTCTTAATGGCATCATAGTCTGTAGCTAATGTTGGATCAATATTTTGTGCTGCACTTGCGGGTTCACCATCTAGAAATTCCTTGAGTTTGAGTGCCCATGCATTTTTGTTAAGGTTACTCACCAATTAGTATGTTATGTGGCAGGGCAGGTTACGGAATCAACGAGTTATATTGATTGTCATATTCAATTAGAGTTAATCCTTCATATGTTATTGTGGTTCAAGTGCTAACTGGCCGTCTGCCAGAGATGGTAATACTTGACCTTTACTCGTCTTTCTTCTTCTTTCCAGGTTTGTTCTTCCCTTTAAGGTTGGTGATAAGCAAAACAGTTTCAGCACAACAACGTATATCCAAAAAGAAATTACTGTAAATTTCCACAAACAGTAATTCAGTAGAAAATTATATTAAAGTTTATTAACGTCATTAGACAAACACTGTAAATTTCACAAAATGATGGTTGTTTATCCAAAATGAAAAATATATAATCCAACTGAACAATATACACACTTGTCTACTAAAAAAACTTGTCTTGATATCCTCAAAAACGAAGTTTACCTAACGCTATCTAAAAATATCCTCTAGTCTAAAATCATGGTATCCTTGGAATCATAAATCCTGAAATCATCCTTATCGCCCACATCTCTACTTTTTATACTGTTCCTGTTTTTTTTTCCTGCCTTTTTTCACACGTCCCATACTTTTTTCAACACGTTACAATTTCTGCACACGTCTCTCTGTTTTCGAAATTTTGCACACGACTTTCTGTTATTTCGACTTTTTTCACATGTGTGATCTTTTCCAACTTAACAATTGGATAAAAAAAAAAACAAACAAAAAAAACTAGATCACACAAACATTCATTTCCCACTTTCCGCGCATAAAATCCATTCATTATTATCTGGGTCTGACCTACGTTTGCTTTCTCAGAGCAGTGACTGCTAAATGAACTTTGAATGATACTGCGTTTTGTGTAAAAATGTCTTTTTTGCTTTTGAGATCTGTCATTCTTATATGTAGCATATTATAGCACGTATAAATGCTTAGCGTGGAAGTAGTAGGGATAATGCTAGCGTGGAAGTCATGCGGTCACACAAGGACACTAACAACAGAATGAATAAAGCGAGAACAGCCTTTGCTAGTCTCAACAACATTTGGAAGTCTTAACAGTACAGCACAAACACTAAATTAAGACTGTATAAGAGCTTTGTACTTTATGTGCTTCTCAGTGTTGCAGAATGCTGGAGAGTAACAGAGAAGGAAATGTCGAAATTGTCCTTCTTCCACACAATCTGCGTAAGGAAAATTGTCCGAATCTTTTTGCCGAATACCATCACCAATCAAGAACTACTCATTCGGAGTAAGCAGGAGGACATGCACACCATCATAGCTGGCAGACGCTGGAATTGGGTTGGCCATGTCCTCAGAAGGGACCATGATACCATCACAAGAACAGCTATGCTATGGACCCCCGAAGGAAAGCGAAAGAGCGGCCGACCAAAAACAACTTGGCGGAGAATTGTGGAAGCCGAGATGCAAAGAATGAACCAGAGTTGGGACACTGTACGAAGGATGGCCACCGACCGAGCAAAGTGGAATCAATTTGTTGATGCCCTACAAGACGCCACCAGGCGCGATGGTCACTGACTTTGACGGTTGGCGGCTATGGATCACAGAAGAAGATGCGGAAAAAAATAAAGTATATTTATATAAATACAAAATATTATATGACTTTAATCGCTGCTAATTCCGTGGTTAGTTGCTACAGTTTTCACGGCGGAGCTGTCATCATCATCAGAAGACTGGTTAGCAAACAGTTTTGTAGGTGTTAAAAAAGTGTTTCTGACCCCGGATGTAGAAGGCACTGACGTTTTGGCAATGGGAGCAGAAGATATTCGAGGATACTTAAAAAAAAAAAAAAAGCTCAGCTTGTAATTATCACTGTCTTTGTCTGTCTGATGTATATGCCATGGTTTATATATATATATATATACAGTACTTTGCAAAAAAAAATGGCAGTCATATTGCTCAGCTAAATATGCTGAAATCTAATTAAATACGCATGTTCTGCCCCAAATTTGTACTCCACTGAAGTGAGCAAACACTACCTAAAGTAAAAAAAAAATTAGCGTAGAGTACAGTCCCTTGATAATAGAGCAGACGACAATTTCTAATGCTAGTGGCAGAAAATGGATACAAAGTCAAAGTGTATGTTAATTTCACAGCTTTGGAATGAAGGAAATCAAACATGTTCCAACATTTCTAAAACCTTGAACATTCCTGAGCGGACTGTCTACAGAGTTGTGAGTAAATTAAAAACAGGTAATGGAATCGAGCGAAAAGAAGGTAGTGGGAGGCCAAGAATTTTGGACACAAAGGACCATCGGCGTCTCGCACAAATCGTTCGGGCTGGGCCAATGAAGAGTGTAGAAAACATACGGCAGCGCATGATCGAGTTGGGAAGCCAAGAGGTATCTAATGCTACTGTCAAGCGGGAGCTACACAGGATGTATTACACAAAAAAGCTGGTAATATCGTCACCATTGCTCACAGAGACTCACAAACAGACGCGCTTGAACTGGTGAAACGAAAACAAAAATTTGTCATGGGACAATGTGATTTTTTTCAGATGAATGTTCTGTTTGACCTTATCCTGCTCAAATAAATATTTGGACGAAAGACTCTGTAACGCCTGTGTACCAGCGACCGAAACATACCCAGAAAGTCCATCTTTGGGGAGGGGTGTCAGCAAGAGGTGCCACCCCACTGTGTGTTTTCACAGGAATTCTCACGAAAGAAAGGTACATCGACATACTAGAGGGACACCTTCTGCCATTTATGCAGGTCATGTACCCCGATGGGTGCACATTTCAACATGACAATGACCCAAAGCATACAGCTCATACCACCAAAGCATGGCTGTAAGAGAAGAATGTGATAGTGCTGAAGTGGCCCAGCAACAGTCCCGACCTAAACCCAATTGAAAACGTTTGGACACTACTCAAGAATCATTTAAAAAAGAGTGGACTCAGAGACGCTGAACAATTGAAGAAGGAAGCTGAAAAATACTGGGACAGTCTGACTCACAATTACCTACAAACACTTGTGAGAAGTATGCCTCGCCGCATCCAGACATGCCTTGCTGCAGAAGGCAACATTATATTGTACTGAAACCACTGTTAATAGATAGGGGAGATACCAATCTTCCTCTGGACATACAGTTTTTATTATTATTTGCTTCTATGAGTGTGCTGCGTTGCGAAAATATGACTGCCATTTTTTTTGCAAAGTACTGTACATATATGTGATGGGGCGGAAAAGACATATATATATTATGTTTTTATATATATATATATATATCGCATATATATTATTATAGATGTGCGCGAAGCATCTGGGCTGTGAAAAGTCTTATATATGAAAAGGCCATATAAAAGGCCTTAACCATAGATTAGTTTTAGGATAGTTGTGTGTTATATTTGATGACAAGTGGTCTGATTTTTGCTCTAGAAATATAGTATGTATATTTCTGTTTTTCCCCCCCCCCTCTAAAGCAATAATCGCGAGTGTTGTTTATGCGGCTAAATTAATACGCCTAGCGCACAGTAAGTTGAGTGATTCGACCTGGGCTTATAAAAGAAATAGCGAACCAGCAGCGGCCCTTCTTAAGTATCAGTCCAGACAAGAGAGAACGAAACGAGGCGCCCCGTGTACCCACACAGAAGAACACAAAGACATGACACAGTAGCAATCGGGCACATGCTCGGTGTTGTAGTGGATTTTGATGGTATTGTATGGTTGATGTCACCTAGTGTGATGTATGAGGTCAGCTGTGAAGGCTCCTGAGATAAATGTAGATGTGAATTACAGAAGGCCCTTCTTGCTACCACTTACGACCTCACACATATCTTTTTTACTAATGAATGTGGCTACGTTAAAAATCTAGGGTACTGATATGTAATGTGTTGTGGTAGATTACACACACACACACACACACACACAGATATTTAAGAAGTCTAATAATATTAATAAAATTTATAACACACTGAACTAACTCAGGCTGTTTTAGTTTTTTAAAGTTAAATCTTTTGATAAATTTATTTTGTTCTGAACCAAATGTTTAGTTGGTCAGAACATAAGAAATATTATGGAGTCATAAATGGAATGCAAAATCATATGACATAATAAAATGGAAAATGTGTACTTAATTATTTCAAATGACTGGTTAATAGTAATTATATTAAGATAGTCACAGGAGAACTTATTACTAGATATGCTGTTGGGATGGTGTAATCACTCCCAGTCTATGACTGCCAAACATTGTCCGTTGACTTAAGGAATAAATATATATAGTTTAATTTCCCCAATGTCATGGCTTTATTTACTGGTGAATTAGGGATAATTTAGTTGAAAATGTCGTTGGTGAAAGTCCAGCAGGCCAGATATAACTTATCTCGCCTGCGTCGATCCTGTACAAAAGTCTTGTGGCCCCACCTCTCCGTGCTGGGGGCAATATACGGCTGCTCTGACACAATGATAGACTGCTCTGGTCCACACTTGTATATATTACTACAGCATTTGACACCGCTTTGGTGCCAAATAGAAACTCACAGTTCTGAAACAAAAGTATTGGTCATGTGTCAGAACTCTACTTCCTGAACCACTTCTGCACACAACACTACACAACAACAACACCACATAGACTGGGTCAGATCTCTCTGACCACACAGCACATCTTACCAAGTTGGTTTCACATACTATTAGTTCCCCAAGACTACATTGCATCTGAGATATGTTCAATAGCTTCCTGCTATTAAATAATATAGGTGATATGTTCCACTGATCTCAACACTAGATCCTTTTTCATAGTTTCAATTAGGCGTGCCTATATATTTTCTGTGTATGTATGTCTCTAGACCCTGATCTAGGGCTGGGGATCTAGAGCGAACACTTACTTGTCGTAATCATTTTTATAATATGGCAGTATCAATCACTCGAATTATTAAAATATACAGAATAAATATTGTTCATTCTTACCAGAATTCAGAATTGAGAACACAGTTACATTTGCTAGCAAAACTCAGCTGAGCTGCTGGCCGTATGATGGCGTCCCACTATATAGTTATATTCTTATGGAATCAACACCACCATGGATTCAAACTGCGTCTCTGAACAGACTTATGTCGAATGGCAAACTTTCACCTCTCTATCCCGCTACTATAAAATGCGTTGACCAATCGCCGACTTCCCCCCTTATTTTCAAATCTACAACCAAAAGTCACTTCAGTCAAATCTCAGTCAAGTATGTATTACGGTCTGTTAGTCCGTCTGTCTCTACTTGTTTTTTCATAAAAACACACTTGGTTTTACATGCATTTCCTACACGAATCTGCTGCCTAAGTTATTTTTAGCTACAATGCTCCACCACATTCCCTCTCTTTAATTACAGCTCGATTTTTACGTTTGCAGACTCAAGGCCAAGATTTTGGTAACTTTTAGTGACATGGGTTAACAGTGCATTCGCTTGTATGATATGAACAATACAGTCTTTTGTCAATATCTTCTTTATTATCTATCCGTCTGTATAAATGAAAGCATATTATTTCTCTGCTCAAGATGGGCTATCAAACTAGCTAGGTTTTATTTTCATAACTCTATTATTAAAAAAAAAAACGTATTTTCTCAAGTTTAAATTTTGAAATTTGTTCGAGAACCTTCCCTCATGTGTTTTGCCGCGGCATTCAAATAAAGACCAAGTATCGAAACACGTCCAAGAAATGACTGTCTCGATCAAGAGCTAATGTCCGTTTCTTGTCCATTTCCTTACTTTATGTCAGCTAGGGGACGTGAATTTTTTTCCTTTCACCCCCACTTGCGTCTTTTTGCCGTTCGAACTTCAAACACGTGTTCAGTCATATTTTTCCTTTTTTGTGTCCTCCGTTCTCTCCCGTCTACAAAGGGTAAACGTTTCGTCTGCACTTCTAACTCGTTAGTTTTAAATGGCGGTGGGAAAGGCTGGCATGGGCGAGCATGTCTCCTAGTATCTTACGCATTATTTTTAACCCTACATTTCATCGTTAATTTTGGAGATATTTTAACGTTGTATCATGGTGACATCATCACACATGTCCCCACCTGAGAACATGCACTACGGCAAGTTCCAAAACCAGTGATACACATAGATAAAATCTCTCCTCACGCCTACCACTACTCTAATCTTGATCACAGGGGTGCCGACTGAGGAAATCTGCACCGACATTCAATGACCCTGGGATATATTCGATAATAAACTGATAAGGTTGCAACAATAAAGACCACCTCAACAATCTTGCGTTTTCATGCTTAGCCTGAGATAAGAATACGAGGGGCTGATGATCCGTCTGGACCACAAAAGTCCTACCATACAGATAGATTTGGAACTTCTTTATTGCCCAGATTAACGCTAAACATTCCTTTTCGCTTGTGGAATATCCTTGTTCCGCTTTATTCAATTTGCGGCTTGCATAAGCGACTGGGTTCAGTTCCCCATCGGGTGAAGATGACCTCTGCAACAAGGCCGCCCCGAGGCCTACATTACTTGCATCTGTTCTCACCACAAAGTCCTGTGTCAAATCAGGCAATTTGAGAATAGGCTTGCTAGTGAGTTTTTCCTTTAATTCCTGGAACGCTACTTCACATTGCGCAGTCCAAATAATTTTATCTGGAAGTCCCTTGCGAGTCAGATCAGTCAGAGGAGCACAAATAGAGTTAAAATTTTTGATATATTTTTGATAAAATCCGCATAACGACACGAATGATCGCACGTCCTTTTTTGTTTGTGGTCTAGGTGCTCTCTGCAATTTTTCCAAGTTCTTGGGATCAGGGGTCATGTTACCCTGATATACAGTGTGTCCCAAGAATTCCAACTCTTGCATCCAATACAACATTTTGTTGGCCTAGCAGTTAAGTTCGCCTCCCTAAGCCTATCAAATAACATTTTTAGAGCGTCAATGTGTTCTTCAAATGTCTCTGTGGCGACGAGAATATCATCCATGAAATTCGTGATACATGGGTTATTCAGGGGATCCAACAATTTGCGCATCATCCTTGAAAATACACTCGGAGCATTTTTCAATCCGAATGGTAGCATGTTGAATTCATAATGTCCTTCCGATGTGCTAAAAGCTAAATAAGGTCTCACTTCAGGCTTCACTGGAATCTGGTAATAGCCTTTACTAAGATCCACCTTTGAAAAGTATTTTGCCTTGTTTAATCTGGCAAATAACTGTTTTGTGTCTGGTAATGGATCCACTTGTCCTTCTGTGACAGCATTCAGTTTTCTGTAATCTATGCACAGTCTGTGTTCCCCAGACGGTTTCCTCAACAAAACGACACTGGAGCTAAAAGATGATTCACTGTGTGAAATAATCCCCTCCTTCAACAAATAATCTATTTCTTCCTTCAATGCCTTCTCCTTCGCGAACGGAATAGAATAGGCTCTCATACAGATTGGGTTTGAGTCTACCAGTTTCATGTCATACTGTAGCAAATTTGTATGGCCTGGTTTATCTGTTAATACATCTGTATGTTCCTCCAGAACCTGTTGAACTCTCTCTCTCTCTGATTTTTAGTCAGGTGCTTACTGACTTTTACTTGTGCCGCTGTTTCACAAGGATGTAATGGGTATTCATGCGAGGTGAGTGGTTCCTTTTGCATTTGAGTTGCGATAGCCAAGGTCAGTAAGGGGGTGCTTTCCTGGAGTGGTCTGTCCAGATACTTCTTTAACAGGTTTACATGATAAACTTTCTCCTTCCCCTTTTTGTCAATTTTATAGTTTGTTCTAGACACCTTCTCTAGAACCGTATATGGACCTTGCCATCCAATTTGTAATTTATTCTGGCTGCCGGGTAGTAGAAGAAGCACCTTCTCTCCCACAGCTAGTTCTCTGTCCTTTGCCTTCCTATTAAAATATGCTGCATGTTTCTTCCTGGCTTGTCTCAAATTATCATTTGCCAGTTTCCATCCAGCTTTCAGACGAGTGGTCAGTTCGTTCACGTATTGATAAGATGAGGTAACAGTCTCTTCGCCTTCTCATCTGTCCAGGTCCTTAATAGTGCTTCTAATGGACCTTTTATTGGCCTCCCAAATAGCAGAGTTGCGGGAGCCATCCCGGTTGAACTATGTGGTACCTCCCGATACGCAAACAATGCGGCGGGCAGGAATTGATCCCACAGATCCGGTTTTTCGTGTGCCAGCTTCCTCAGGATAGAAATGAGAGTCCCATTAAACCTCTCTACCTGGCCGTTCCCTTGCGGATGGTACGGACTACAATGAAAGTGTCTCGCTTGAAATAGCTTAAAAACTTCTTCCGTTAGTTTCCCCTTGAACTGAGAGCCATTATCAGTCAAGATTTGATGCGGGAATCCTAATCTTGTGAATATTGTAAGTAGTGCCTCTGCTACATGTTTTGAATCAATTGATGGCAGGGCTACCGCCTCTCCCCACATAAAACAAGTGTCCACCAGAGTAAGGATGTAACTGTTCCTCCTCTTGGTCCGAGTGAGAGGTCCCACAATATCCACTGCAACCCTCTCAAAAGGTGTTCCCACTATGGGCATTTCCCCTAGAGTTGCAGGAGCAGTCCAGTGCTTTGGAGCTACCCTTTGACATTCTGACAGGATTTGACATATCTTTTTATATCCTCCGTTATCCCTGGCCAGAAGTAATGACAAGCTATACGCTGTCCTGTGGCGCTGATCCCCATGTGACCACTGAAGGGAATCGCATGCCCGAGTTCCATCACTTTATCCCTATATGAAGTGGGAAGAACCAGCTGTTGTGACCATTTGTTCCAGTTCCGGCCTTCCTGTATAATAGTTTGTTCTTCATAAAATATTCCCCCTTGCTTGGAGGTGTGTGGCATTTGGGCAATTTTTTAAAACATGGCTTGAGTGTCCTATCCTCAGCCTGCGCCTTCCTCATCTCCTCTGGATGAGCATTTATAGGTTCACCTTCTTCCTCCTTTTTCTGTGACCTGGTCTGCACTGTCGCCATGATCACAGGTCTCTCGGGATTCCCCAAGAAGACGTATCTACACCCCAATATCAGAGGGTAGATTGGTTCATCTATCACTGCTGCTCTGATTTCTCCTTCCACATAGCGAGTTTTCACCGTTATCCTTGCGATGGGAAGTGTCATGAGTGGTATGTCCTTAGTCGCCCCTTGTATTTCCACTGTTTCTGTGGTATACTGACTTGGGTCCACTAGGCTAGACTTCACAACTGAATCATAATCCAAACCTGTATCATAAAGGCACCTTATGGTTACCCCATTACAAATAACATCCTCACAAACTGGGGGGTGATAAGGTTCCTGCTGTCCATTAGGATTAACCTTTAATCTTTGAGTCCTCGACTTCATTGCAGCAATGTTTGAAGGTTTCCTTCTACAAAATTCGGTGTTATGGTTATCTTTCTTGCACCATTTGCACCATCTTTTTCCTTGGTTAAACGGTTTTCTTTCATTGTATTTTTGGTCATTGAACTGTGAGTTTCTGTCTCGATAGTCATTTCTTGGCCGTTCAAAGTTTGTCCTGCCTTTATTACCCTGTTCTCTATTTTCAAATTTATTAAATGGCTGTGGAGCTTTAAAAGTTTCTATGTGCTTCTTTTTATTGCCACTTACCTCTGCCTGGGCTGCCTGATACCTCTCAGCGACATTTAAAATCTCCCCCAACTTCTCTGCACCTTGTTCCATGAGAAATTTTCTCATGTCTGGAGCCATGGACTCTCTCAATTGCTCTATCATGATCATCTCTTTAAGATCTTGGGTCTTCCCCAGAGCAGTCCATTTCTCCAAATAGGTTTCCAGTCTGGCAGAGAATTGGTGGTATGTCTCCCCAGACAACAGTTTGGCATTTCTAAATTTCTTACGATAAAATTCACCATTTTTTTCGTACCTCAATAACAAAGCCTGCTTTAACATGTCATAATTGTCTTGGTCTTCTCTGTTCATTTTTGCGAAGACTTCATAAGAAGTACCTCTCAGTCCCTGTGATAACTTTAAACTCCACCTCTCTCTCTCTAACCCATATGTAGTAGCGAATAATTCAAAACGACTGCGGTACCCCTCGATGTCATCGTCTTTTTCAACAAAATGGTCTAAATGAAACCCCATAGCTGAGTTTGAGGCACCCTGACTAGCTGCAGCATCTGAGGCAAAAGGGCTGGCACCATTTTTAGGAGCAGGGCCTTGTAACTCCAGCTCCCTTAGTCGTAATTCGTGCTCCCTTTGCAACCTTCTATCTTCTGCCTCCCTTTGCTGTCGTTTTTCTTCTGCCTCTAATGCTTTAGCCTCTTTGTCAGCCTCAATCTGCAAACTCTTCTCTTCAGCCAACCTTTCAGATTCTAATTTTCTTTCGGCCTCTTTTTCTAATCTTCTTTCTTCCCGTTCAATATACTTGTCACATTCAGCAGTTACATACTGAATTAAAGCTTGACCATCCATTCCCATATCCTTCGCCGTTAGCACAGCAGCTGATCTGAACTTTGCTAGCTCAGCCATCACAAAAATTAACAATGCTCAGGGTAAAATTCCAACCAATAAATAACTAAAGAAATTCTAATTAATTATTGTCTAAGGTAATTCTAATTAGCCAGTTAACTAATTAATTACCACTGGCTGTGAAGATTCACCAACTTTTATTTTCACTTTCAATTTTAAGGGACACTTTTAATTTTTACAATTTGTTCCCCTGATTTAATTCTCCCACCAGGAGATCCTAATATTACTGATTATCTAATTATCCCTGGACAAGACCCCAATATATGTAGTGGATTTGATGGTATTGTATTGTTGATGTCACCTAGTGTGATGTATGAGGTCAGCTGTGAAGGCTCCTGAGATAAATGTAGATGTGAATTACAGAAGGCCCTTCTTACTAAAACTTACGACCTCACACATATCTTTTTTTTTTCTAATGAATGTGGCTACGTTAAAAATCTAGGGTACTGATATGTAATGTGTTGTGGTAAATTACACACACACACACACACACACACACACACACAGATATTTGAGAAGTCTAATAATATTAATAAAATTTATGACACACTGAACTAACTCAGGCTGTTTTAGTGTTACAAGTTAAATCTTTTAATAAATTTATTTTGTTCTGAACCAAATGTTTAGTTGGTCAGAACATAAGAAATATTATGGAGTCATAAATGGAATGCAAAATCATATGACATAATAAAATGGAAATCGTGTACTTAATTATTTCAAATGACTGGTTAATAATATTTATATTAAGATAGTCGCAGGAGAACTTATTACTAGATATGCTGTTGGGGTGGTGTAATCACTCCCAGTCTATGACTGCCAAACATTGTCCGTTGACTTAAGGGATAAATATATATAGTTTAATTTCCCCAATGTCATGGCTTTATTTACTGGTGAATTAGGGATAATTTAGTTGAAAATGTCGTTGGTGAAAGTCCAGCAGGCCAGATATAACTTATCTCGCCTGCGTCGATCCTGTACAAAAGTCTTGTGGCCCCACCTCTCCGTGCTGGGGGCAATATACGGCTGCTCTGACACAATGATAGACTGCTCTGGTCCACACTTGTATATATTACTACAGCATTTGACACCGCTTTGGTGCCAAATAGAAACTCACAGTTCTGAAACAAAAGTATTGGTCATGTGTCAGAACTCTACTTCCTGAACCACTTCTGCACACAACACTACACAACAACAACACCACATAGACTGGGTCAGATCTCTCTGACCACACAGCACATCTTACCAAGTTGGTTTCACATAGTATTAGTTCCCCAAGACTACATTGCATCTGAGATATGTTCAATAGCTTCCTGCTATTAAATAAGATAGGTGATATGTTCCACTGATCTCAACACTAGATCCTTTTTCATAGTTTTAATTAGGCGTGCCTATATATTTTCTGTGTATGTATATCTCTAGACCCTGATCTAGGGCTGGGGATCTAGAGCGAACACTTACTTGTCGTAATCATTTTTATAATATGGCAGTATCAATCACTCGAATTATTAAAATATACAGAATAAATATTGTTCATTCTTACCAGAATTCAGAATTGAGAACACAGTTACATTTGCTAGCAAAACTCAGCTGAGCTGCTGGCCGTATGATGGCGTCCCACTATATAGTTATATTCTTATGGAATCAACACCACCATGGATTCAAACTGCGTCTCTGAACAGACTTATGTCGAATGGCAAACTTTCACCTCTCTATCCCGCTACTATAAAATGCGTTGACCAATCGCCGACTTCCCCCCTTATTTTCAAATCTACAACCAAAAGTCACTTCAGTCAAATCTCAGTCAAGTATGTATTACGGTCTGTTAGTCCGTCTGTCTCTACTTGTTTTTTCATAAAAACACACTTGGTTCTACATGCATTTCCTACACGAATCTGCTGCCTAAGTTATTTTTAGCTACAATGCTCCACCACATTCCCTCTCTTTAATTACAGCTCGATTTTTACGTTTGCAGACTCAAGGCCAAGATTTTGGATACTTTTAGTGACTTGGGTTAACAGTGCATTCGCTTGTATGATATGAACAATACAGTCTTTTGTCAATATCTTCTTTCTTATCTATCCGTCTGTATAAATGAAAGCATATTATTTCTCTGCTCAAGATGGGCTATCAAACTAGCTAGGTTTTATTTTCCTAACTCTAGTATTAAGAAAAAACATATTTTTTCTCAAGTTTAATTTTTGAAATTTGTTCGAGAACCTTCCCTCATGTGTTTTGCCGCGGCATTCAAATAAAGACCAAGTATCGAAACACGTCCAAGAAATGACTGTCTCGATCAAGAGCTAATGTCCGTTTCTTGTCCATTTCCTTACTTTATGTCAGCTAGGGGACGTGAATTTTTCTCCTTTCACCCCCAATTGCGTCTTTTTGCCGTTCGAACTTCAAACACGTTTTCAGTCATATTTTTCCTTTTTTGTGTCCTCCGTTCTCTCCAGTCTACAAAGGGTAAACGTTTCGTCTGCACTTCTAACTCGTTAGTTTTAAATGGTGGTGGGAAAGGCTGGCATGGGCGAGCATGTCTCCTAGTATCTTACGCATTATTTTTAACCCTACATTTCATCGTTAATTTTGGAGATATTTTAACGTTGTATCATGGTGACATCATCACAGTCTCTCACAACTGCCCTGTTGTGGACAAGGTTAAAAGGGTTGAGAAAGCCCGGGGGTGTATGAGATTACATCAAATCCACCAATTATCTGACATCATTTACACGAGTATCCCATCACACTACCCCTTATACTCACATCATCATTTATTCTTACATATTAATTTTAGTTTTTGTTATAAATTATACTACTGGACAAAAGTTAAGGGCCCGCCATTCAGTTTAGACTAGGTTTATATTATTCTTCCTGAGCAGTGTCGATTTTCCAAATGTCCGGTAGCTTGAAATCTCTCAAGAAGTCTCTGAATGGTAGAGTGGGACACTGCTAAATGTCTTGCAACATGACGAACAGATTGACCATCCTGAATCCATGCCATGGCTCGACCACGGTCTACAGTGCTGAGACTTCTCCTTGGTGGCATGGCTAATGCAGTGATCATTTCCACCACTTGTCATACTTATTTATTGCATACCAACAGTGAACACTCTTTACCGATGATCATTTTCCACGTGCATTCAAATTTAACTCACTTTTTCACCTTTTGAACTAGTGGGGCGTGTTGCAAGTCCACGAGTTTTTGCAGCAAAAATGGCAATTTTCACGTGCGGTTTAAAGTGTTCCAGTTTTTGGACTTTAAAAAAAATTTAACCTAGTGCACACAGACATGTATACACATTTCTGAGCCCAGTTTTAATTACATTTTCACTTGTCTTTACAGTTTGCCAATCAATTATATAAATCTTGTCTAAACTGAATGGCGGCCCTTAACATTTGTCCAGTAGTATATTTTATTGAAGTGTGCAACTCTCTAGGTCAATCTATTCTCAACGCCTGTTCCTCAGTTTTGAATGAACTGCATGCCTGTAAATAATCTAATATTGGTTTCTCTGTTGCTCATACTTCCCACATCTTAGTAAGAAATGCTCTTTATAGATTTTTTTTTGTCTAGACACTCTTCACAGTAAAGTTCTTCTATTCTAAAATAGCCCATTTCTAGTTGCAGTCTAAGAAGTTTCTTATTGATACGTGTAACGAACAGTTTTAGTGTAAGGGGAAGTAAACTGGAGTATGTTAGTAGTTGAAATAGATTTTGAGTTATAGCACTTAGTTGCTTGTTAGCTATCGAATTATTTAGAGAGTATCTCGTGATAGTTTCGAGAGACAGATTACAGACAGCGTGAAAAGCGCTGATTTTTTTTTTTTTTTTTTTCTTAACCAGCGGCACTTGGGCTTTCATCCCTTCGGCCCAATGACATGTCATTGCGAGGCTGGGGAACCTGAGGACTTTCCTTCCAACCCGGTCAGGAGCTTCGCTCCTTCCCATCCACAGAGGGTTTATCACAGGAGCCGTTCAGGCTATTCAGTCAAATTTCCGGCCGTAAACATTTCTTCAAACGCCGACGTCCGGGTTTGAACCATGAACACCTGGTCGCCAGTACAACGCCGAAGCCATTACACCAGCGCGGCTCCCTAAAAGCGCTGATATAGTTATTCTGTATTGTTTTGAGTTGGGTGAGAGAAGCTCGCTGCTAGCCCGCAATTGTTTGTGTTGTGTGAACAGTGAGAAAGTCTCGTGTCTGCTTTTGAGCGGGACGAGTGTGTTATCTAGGGAGAGTGTTCCGGGCGTTTTGACCGAGTAGGAAGACAGTGTTTTTGGGAAGTGTGAAATGCCTGTACAGTGCTGAATTTAAAATGTCGACGGATTTTTCGCTGTGGGTACAGCGTAGTATGAAACTGCAGTTTTAATTATTGTGGAAGTGTTTATAACTGCAGTGTACAGTGCTTTAGGCCATGAATCATGATAGCTCCTGTGAGAGGATTGTTATTGAGGATTCTTTATAGCGCTGAGTTTAATAAGAGTACTTTAGGCCATGAATCATGATAGCTCCTGTGAGAGGATTGTTATTGAGGATTCTTTATAGAGATGAGTTTAATAAGAGTACTTTAGGCCATGAATCATGATAACTCCTGTGAGAGGATTGTTATTGAGGATTCTTTATAGTGCTGAATTTAATAAGAGTACTTTAGGGCATGAATCATGATAACTGCTGAGTGCAGGATTCTTTGTAGTGCTAAGTTTAATAAGAGTACGTTAGGCCATGCATCATGATAGCTGCTGAGTGCAGGATTCTTTATAACGTTGAGTTTAATATGAGTACTCTAGGCCATGTATTATGATATCATTGTAGCTGCCGAGTGCGCAGTACTTATGTGGTAATTTATATCTTGTGTTGTGCTGTGAACGGTATTCTATTATTATTTCGTATCAATGTGTTGTGACGTGAATAAACCCATATGAAATGTCACCAGTCGTTTACAACCATCCATGACTCTTGTGTACGTACCTGTGGTGTAAACGACTAAACCAACACACGCACTTAATATTACAAGTGTGACAGGGAACTTAACACGTATTTAGAAATAGCCCCGAAGTGGGCGTGGTCTATTTGTATCGAGAACTTTGCATCGCTTACCAGTAGACTTCTACAGTGTTTGCCTGTGTGGCGTATATGTAGGTATCAACTGTAGACATTACCAGATCCACAACACAACAGTAACGTTAGCAGATAATCAATATCCACCAAACCAATACGTTATCAGTGCTGCCATTTCAGTCATTGGCCATGACGATACTCCTACATTAGGGGGGTGCAACATACGAATTTTTAGTTCTCTAGATACTGATGTCGGCGTCTGTGGTCTAATGGATATGAACGCAGTTTCATAATCCAGATATACCAGGTTGGAAACCTGCTGCAGGTGGTTTAGTAGCAGATCGCTTTGTGTGGATTTTTAACAATGGTATAAGCGCCGTACCGTTCAGAAAGCAATGTGTTACGCACAAATAATTTTTCATCTCCAAATCTTTGTATATCATTTGCTTTGTATGTGGACATTTTGGGTTGAGGGAAAAAAAACTGTGTATGTATGCTCATTTTTTACAGTTCAAACTCCTGGGACTATAACCCGAGTGATGCGTGATGCCATATGATGATGGATGGCATCCGCATGTCTGGTTTTGTGTAGTGTGCAGATGTGTTCAGTCAAACAATGTTCATACAAAAATAACAGGGCAATCCACATAGAACGTCAGTAAACTCACGACGTATAAAGTCAATGATTCTTGTAACAGCCGTTGACGTTTTTCTTCATTATTTATTGTGGACGCCACAGTGACAAAATGGTTACGCAAATGTGTAGGCACATCAAACAGTCATTATCACAGCAACATTCAATACAGCAATAGACGGTAGACAGCTTTACAATGATGAGTCAGATGCATGTTATATTTCATAGTGCTGTAAATGTAGTCAGGTGAAAAACTCCATCCTTTTCTATAACAGCCAGGAGATAACCAGATGTATGAGATCAGTTCACTCTCCTTAGTTTGACTTCAGCAAGACAAACACGTCTGCCGAAGTATAAATAATGTCCTCAAAAATATCCTCTAGATAATAAAGGTTTTCCAAACCTAGTTCATTTAACAAAGTAGCAAGTAATGGTCCTTGGTACCTGCATCAACCGATGCAGCACAATACAGCGACATGTGAGCTAGGAAAACATCTCGTGACGACGACTTTCGAAGACAGGCTATGAATCGAATCGCTCACGACCAAAAATCGATAGAGTTAATGAAAATGTTAATTTACCTTGCCTTCATGAAATACACAGAAATATCACGCCTCCCGACATGTGGGAAACACTAGAGGTATTATCTCGAATAAACGAAATATCCATTAAGAGGACTACACATCCCTGACAGAACAAAAAATAAGCGGAGATCCCCTCTTCAACGAGGCATCTCTTTCGCCATTCCAAATCGCTCACTCCACTCTAGTGGTGGGCGGAAACCGATCGACCAAACAACAAGACAAGTCATGCGCAGTCCAGCGCAAAAATAACCACAGCTCAAACTTAACTGCATTCGATACCAACGCGAGAAGACAAATGCTTACCGAGAAAAGTGACTATAGATTTCAAGCAGTTGTTGCCCTTGCGTTATAAAATAGATATTGAAACAAAACGATGTTGCGAGAATTTATCACGCAACATATCACCACCTCCTCCCGATAAAAAAAAATGTGGAACATATTTTTTTTTCCAATATCAAAGAGCATGCGATAAGCGGCTCAAAACGCACGAATTATGCGCTGATAATTAACTAAATTGCCAAACAATAGGCTAATTATAGAGTGTCTGGTGAGGATATACCTCAACAGAAAAATAAATATGTCTCAAAAAATTATTCACATCGGGGAGGTGTCACCAACACACATCACGTTAGCATGTAAACACAATATACGTATGCAAGTTACTATAATCATCATTAAACCGCATACTCTAATATTGTCTTTAAAAATGGATGTACAAATCTGATAGGAAAATTTAAATAGTACATTCTTTGACATGTAATGACATAAGTACATAGTAAAGTTAAACTACATGACGATCCAGGATATATGCTCTGGTATTCCGAGGGTAAGTACACAATCTAGAACTCGTAAGGTAAGTCCTCAGCTCAACAATGACATTCTGAGAAAGTACAAGCAATATAATGCTAATTAATAACTAATGAGCTTCATAAGGTACAATACATTATTAATAATTGTGGCTGTTTAGTAAACTAACGGCCCTTATATTAACTACTCAGTCCTCCTCTATCATCTTAAAAAACGAACAGAAGAAGATGACAACAAAGCACGATAGTGTACATATAGAGTAAGTACAGATGTGCTAATCTATTGTAGTAATATAGGTGTGTTATGACTCTGTAATATATGGAAATATAGGACAGAAGTATTAGTTGGAGTCATGTGGGCATCTAGACAAAATGTCAGCCATCACATTATCCGCACCACGGATAGCTCGTACCGTGAAGTGAAAAGGTTGAAGAGCTATAGCATATCGAGTGGATCTCGAACTCTTCAAATTCTTAGTCTGAATAGCTGTAAGAGCTTTCTGATCAGTCTCTAGAATAAAATGTGCGCCCAGGAGGAATCTTTGTAGCTTTAGAATTGACCAAACCATCGCTAACAACTCACGGTCTAAAACCGAGTAGTTCCTCTCTGCCGCATTTAGTTTTCTAGAAATGTACATAACAGGATGCAGAGTATTTGCATATTCTTGCATCAGTGCTGCTCCAATCCCAGTGGATGAAGCATCACTCCGAAGAACAAAAGTCCTATCAAGAGTAGGTAATCTTAAGATGGGAGGAGAAGAAAATATATTCTTGATTTGGTCTAGTGAAGATTGGCATTCTTCAGACCAACGGACCAGATTAGGCGAACCTTTCTTCAACAATGTTGATAGAGGTGCCATGATCGAAGATAAATTTGGAATAAATCTCCCATAAAATTGAATTAAACCTAAGAGACTCCTAACTTGTTTCTTCGTTTTAGGAACAGAGATGTTCAGTATTTTGGAAGTATTGTGGTCTTCTGTCTTCAAGAGACCATGACCAACACGATGACCCAGGAAAGAGATTTCACCAAAACCAACAAAAGCTTTAGAAGGTTTTGCTGTCAAATTATTCTCACGTAGAGTGGACAGTAAGTCTTATAACCCTAAATAGTGATCTTCCCAGGTATCACTGAAGAGACAGATGTCATCTAAGTATGCGATGACATCCGAACGATGTGACAGAATTCGACGCATCATGCGAACGAAAGTGGCAGGGGCGTTCATGAGACCAAAAGGCATAACATTCCATTGAAATAGACCCCTAGGTGTAGAAAAAAAAAGCAGTAAGAGGTTTGGCATGCTCTGCTAAAGGCACTTGCCAATAACCTTTAGACAAGTCAAGTTTAGTGAAGAATCTAGAATTAGAAAGTCTAATCAGTAGATCTTCTAACAAAGGCATCGGTTCAGCGTCGAACTTTGTGACCTGATTCAATTTGCGATAATCAACGCAAATTCGTATGTTCTTATCCTTCTTCCGGACAATAACCATGGAAGAAGAATATGGTGAAGTCGATGGTTCAATTATATTTAATTGAATCATTTCATCCAATTCCTTTTCCACTTGCGACTGAAAGTGTATAGGAATAGGATACGGCCTAACCCTAATTGGATTATTGTCGGTAAGAATTATGTCATGTTCTATGACATCTGTGTGTCCAGGAATGTCAGTGAGAACATCCTGAAATGTTTGTAACATCGACAAGTCTCGTCGATGTTCGTCACCAGAAAGATTAGGAGAAACAGAAACGTTTTTCCAAGATTCCGTGGAATGTAATGGAACCACTGGAAGGGGAAGGTTGACATCAGAGAAGGTAGCTTCCTCATCCTGAATGACAGACAGGGATGAATAATGACCGTGAGGTGCAGGAGCATCATCCGTTGCCTGGAAAATAGGCAGCAAATAGTCCGGACGTTCGTGAAATTCCGAAAGCATGTTTTTATGTGGAAAGTTTTATGCTTTCCATCAATATCGACCACATAGTCAACATCGGAAATCCGAGAGACTATTGCATACGGACCTTTCCATGCAATAAGAAGTCTATTTTCCCTACTGGGGAGTAGGACGAATGCTTTGTCACCTGGACAAAGTTGTCGTAGACATCTATTCTTGTTAGCAAACTGTCTTGCCTTCTCTTTAGCAATTTCTGATGAAGCAGTTGCTAGCTTACATGCCTCAATGATCTTTTGTCTAAGAGCAATGACATACTCATATGAGGATTGAGTTTCATCGCTAATATCATCGGCAGTGATGAGATCGTGTAATAAAGACATAGGGCCGCGTGGACGCGCGCCAAAGACAAGTTCGAAGGGAGAAAATCCTGTGTGTTCATTAGGGGACTTCTCTATAGGCAAAGAGAGCCGCGGGTAAAACCCTGTCCCAATCTTGAGGATGATCTTCAGTTATCTTACCAAGCAAAGTCTTGAGCGTTCTATTCAGACGCTCAACTAACCCATTAGACATAGGATGGTAGATACTACTGAGAGATCGTTCAATATGTAAGGTAGACATTACCTGTGACATAGTGTCAGATATGAGTTGAGTGCCATGGTCTGACAATATTTCTCTGGGGAACCCCAAGCGAGAAAATATCAACCAAAGAGCATCTGCGATATCTGTAGTAGATATGCTCTTAAGAGGAATAGCCTCTGGCCAACGTGTGCACATATCGACACATGTAAGGATAAACTGATGTCCTCTGGCCGACTTGACCTTAAAAGGGCCAATAATATCTATGGCCATTTTCTGAAACGGCCGAATAGGAATGTCAGCAGCCTGGATAGGCGCAGCATGTCGTGGTCCTCTAGATTTGACCTCCTGACATACCTTGCATGATCGGCAGTAAATACGAATGTCCTTATTGACAAAAGGCCAAAAGAAAGCCGCAAGGACTCTCGACTTCGTACGGGCAAAACCCATATGTCCAGCACATTGCGAGTCATGAGCATGTTGTAATATTTGGACTCTCATGCTCTTGGGAACAAGAATTTGCGAATGTGCCGACGTAGTCGAATCTTGTACCATACGTACAAGTACGCCGTTTCTCATTGCAATCCAAGATTTTCTATTTGTATCCTGATTCGGATCACCTTTCTTCGCAAGAATGAAGAATTTTTTTAAAGAAGGATCTTCTTCTTGCAATTTTATGAAAGAGTCACGAGTGATTACTAAGTGACTATCTTGGGTATCAACTTCATTATCACTATTCAGTGAAGTTTCGGGTGTTTGTAGAGCTTGTGCTCTTGTAACCACTGCATTTGTAGCTTGCATGTTATTATCTTCCCAAGCAGCAATCTGCTGTGGGGTACACTCCCTAACTCCGTGAATACGACCAATAATAAGGTCCGCAATAGGATTAGGTAAGAGACAAGCATGCACATCTCCAGTAAAGAAAGGAGTGGCAATGCGAATTACAGCAGTAGGATATTTTTCTAGAGTGCCGCCAAATGTGACACATTTAATAACCCTTCCTGTAGCACAAGATGGATCTACAAGCGATTGTCTAACACCAATAGTGGTGCATCCGGAATCGAAAAGGAGTGAGACCGGAGTATCATTAACAAGACCCTTATGTAGAATTAAAGAACCCCTCCCGTCATGCGCAACAGCAGCAGGAAGAGCGGGAAGTGGGTGACCACAACTCAAAGTAGTTATGGTACCCGGTTCGAATAAAGTACTGCATTGGGGGCATTTGTTTGCTCTCTCAAAGTCAAAAGCAGAACCAGTGACAGCGTCAAAGTTTTTACTATCAACAACATGATTACAGGCTGCCTCAGTTTCCTGTTGTACAGCATTAGCCTGCTGATATCTCTTTTTTTTGTGTTGAGATCTACCCCGACTATTATTACCTCTGAAGTTATCAGAGTTATTATTATCTCTGCAATTATTATTGTCTCTATTGTAATTGCTATCCTGGTTCGAATTCCAGTTTCCACGATTACTATCATGTTCACATTGATGCGAACATCTATTTGTTTGGTTCTGAGGTCTTCGGCAGGAATAACCTCTATTACCATATCCTCTTTTGAAATGCCTATAATTATTAGGGTGATAGTAACGACCACTATCAGGTTGTCTCCAATTCTTCGAAGAAGAATCACTATGAAATTGGTTTCCATGATTTTGACAGAAATTACCGCTACTCTTTCTATCAAAATTTTGTTGGAATCTACGAGCAAAGTTTTGGCCATACGGAGCTGCCGAAGCAACTGGTAAACCTTCTTTCACCTTAGAGTTACCCATGGTTATGTGTGGGTGCTAAAAAATTTTTTTTTTTATTTTTGTCTTTACAAGCTCCAATTTTTTTGGGCATGTTTAGGACATCAAAGCATCTAATAAAAAATGCTCAATCATTGGAAAATAATTATATTGGGTCCTAATTTGCATATTGTTACTAAAAATAGAAACTTTTTTGTGTCAAGATGCACACTTTATTTGCAAAGATAGGACATTGGAATTTGGCTTGCACATAGATCACAGCATTCTCAAGACTCCCTTCTAGTTTCATTTTCATAAACTGTCCGAGTGATGTTTTATGAATTTTCAAAAATTAGACCCATTTTTCTTGATAAAAATACAGGGTAGAGATACTTTAAAAATTCACTGATCAAAAAGTTACAGGTTTATACTTTTAAAATTAGCAGGGGACAAGCACTATAGTATGATATTACAGTATACAAAGTTTAAAGCCTTTAGCTTTACAACTTTTTGAGTAATCCTGACATGATGTCATCAAAATTGCTGAAAAACAATATCGTAGAAATAAGCAAAATACAGAGAAAACATGCCTTAAAATAGTCATACTCACATTAGAATCCACCAATTGCATATCCATTCTCTTTGTTGGTATTCTTATAATCCAGGAAAGATTTTCTGTGCCTGTATTCTGCTTTTTTCATATCATATAATCTTAGGGAAGCAGAGACCCATGCCGCGTCAAAACCAGAAAATCCTTTGAAGCAGTATTTCCCAAAAGATAGACCAAGATTTTCAAAAATTCCTCTTCTCCCAAGTTCTCCATCATTGAAAACTATCAAAGCATCATAAACTGAAAGTTCTAATCTGTCTCTTCCTACAAATGCTGCTTTGGGACATCTGTTGCAGATCAGATTGTGGAAAGACTCATTAGAGTTCTGTGTTCCTCCATGAAGACATTTTGACAACAAGAAGTCTGAAGACAATTCATCAAAGACAGGCTGAATTTCTTTAATGACAAATTTAGGCAGCCTGTTTTTGTTAGCCTTGTTTATATCCTTTGGGCACCAATCTCCAGATCTCCAGCACCGTGCTTGAGAATGGCCATTATGCTTTTTTTTCATATTGGAAATTGAACCAATATTTCCTCTTATTGCGGCACTGTAATGACCTTGTATTCTCATAATAGCACTCTTTGTTAATCTTCCAAAATTTCCAATACCCTTATACTTTTTCCCATCTCCTTCATTCTGCTTGCCTTTACATTCTGCAACTTTATCAAGGAGACGTCGTCCCATTCGTTTCTGAACATGGCCGCAGCATTCTAATTTTTCGATTTGAAGTCCAGGATACATTGTGGCTTTGCCTCGGCAACAGATTTAAAACTTTTTGAATCCCCATCTCCAAGATATTTTACATACTTCAAACCATGTTTTTTCCTCAGATCTTCTAAAAATATTAATCATTCCATTTGATTTCATCAGATTTTTTTTGGCATTGATTTGTGACCTTCATCCACACTGCAAATTCTTCATCTGTTTTGTATTTCTTTATAAACAAGTGAAAGTAAATGAACTTGACAGGCCATAGTGAGTCTCATTCACTGTGTATAAAGACTCTGTAAACTGATTCTGCTCACTGCTCGTAGTGACAGGTGATGTTAAACACTTTGGACATCATCATCATCTCAACCCGTAACCCGTCATGGGTCGTAGGGGTGCCATGGTGGAAGCATCAGCAGACATGGAGTCATGACGAGTTACATGCCCAAACCAGGCAAGCTTTCGACCTTTCACTACTGACAAAAGTGGTTCTTGGTGGCCTGCATAGGTGTTTATCTTCTCTCTAACATAGACATTTGTTTTGCGCTCTTTATAGCAAATGCGCTAAATTCTTCTATAACATTTATGCTTGAAAGCCTGAATCCTTCGCTCCGTATCTGCAGTGAGTGTCCAGCCCTCACACCCATACAAGAGAATAGATAATACAAGTGATTTGTATAATTTGATCTTCACAGGAAAACTGATGTTACTTTTCCAGATCACATTCAGCCTTGTCATGGCAGCTGAGGCCATCTCAAGTCTTGATTTCTTTACTTGATCTTCCATCACTACATATAATGGACATGGGAACTGTTTAACAAACTGCAAGACGCTTTCAATGCTGATAATTCTGTATCCTTCAATAGTTTCAGGATCAGTGTGTTTCACAGCTGTAGAAGTAACACTATTTAATTTACAGAATGATATTTCATTTGTCTGACATGTAGGCCTAGCCGTGATTTTCGGTAGTTTCATGGAACCAGAATACCTGTTACCTCTAAATTTCCTCTTAATGGGCCTATCCTTCCTTCTTTTACATGATGCTGTTGATTTATTAACACAATCCATTTTATTAAATAAGAAATCACTATAAATCTAACCATAATCGCAAATTCCACTTCGAAATTGACAGGAAGCACGATTCAGTATAAACATACAAGCATGCCTATTTTGATGTAAGCTTGATTCTGATTGGTTGAAGCTGGCGATCTTTGACCCTCATGAGAAGTTTCAGCCAATGAAATTTTATTTTATGTTTAAGGCTTATAACTGTTAAAAAATTTAATCTAATGCCTTGGCTGGACTAAATACCGAAAAAATTATTAAAATATGTTAATAAATAAAAAAGTTATAACAAAATAATTTTTTTGCATATATAATTAGCTGATTTGTGGCTGAACATACATATTTGAAAAATTAATTTTAAATATTTTTAAGCTGAAAACTGCAATAAAAAACATAGCGTTAGGTAGAAAAATGGTGACACTAAACTGTAGCATCAATATTGCAAAAATGATAATTTTTAAACAAAATGCCAAAATATGGGTGAAACCTCCCCTTAACAAAGCGGCCCTGACAACCTCATAATTGTTCTTGTCAGGTTCATCCACCATATTTAATATACTTAGAGCTTTACCTGTCAGTATCCCTGATAACTGATAAACATATTTTGCTTTGTCTATGTTATGAGCTGTACATGCTTGTTCAAATCTGTCCAGATAGAACATTATGTCATCACTGGAAGGACTAAAAGTTGGCAACTTAATCTTAAAAGTATCATTATTAGCCTTACCAGAAGATGAACCCTTGTTTGAATCATTACCATTACTCATGTTCGTCAATTTCAATTTTTCCAACTCTAAAGCTAAGACCTTTTCTTCATGTTCCATTTTTGCTTTCTCTTCCTCTCATCAGACTCTCTCTGTAATCTTCTCTCCTCAGCCTGAGCCTCTATTTGAAGTCTTTCAGCTTCTTTTTCAAGTCTTTTATTTTCAGCTTCTTTTTCAAGTCTTTTATTCTCAGCTTCTTTTTCAAGTCTTTTATTCTCAGCTTCTTTTTCAAGTCTTTTATTCTCAGCCTCTAGCTGTAGCTGGAGTTTTCTCTCCTCAGCTTCTGATTCCCTTTTTTGTTTTTCCATTTCCATTTGGAATCTCTTTTCATCCACCTGCATCTGCAGTTTCTTTTGTTCAGCTTCCATCTGCAGTTTCTTTTGTTCAGCTTCCATTGCTTTATCATATCGAGCAGTTGCAAATTCTTCTAACTTATCACCAGTCTTCCCAAGCAATTTACCCTGCTCAATAAAGTGCTCAAATGTAGACATGTTGTCTAACATATGAGTCCAAAACCTGAAATAATTAACTAATTTATTTCAAACCTAAGTGTAACAAGTCTTAATTAAGCACTTGTATATTCACATCACATTATATTATCCCAGTCTCTGTGGGAAACAAGTCTCCAATCAAAGAACTTGTATATGAAATATCAGCACTCAATTCTTGATCATAAGTGCACTTCTCATTCAATAGTGCACGACACTATTCATCATTCATTTATCATCAGTGTAGTAGTAACAGTGCATTAGCATAGCCCATTAACTAATTACTATAACTGTAAACAATGACTATGTAAACACATGCAGAATGTAAACATTAAAAATGTAAACAATACAAACAATGTAAACAATAACAATGTAAACAATAACAAAGATCAGCAACAATACAAAAACTTTCGCAGAAATCAACTAAAAATAAAGCAGAAATTAATGAAATATCACAAAAAATGTGACGATATCTGCGATAGAATTAAACAAAATACATGACACCACAGTGTATAAACAAAAATGTTGTATGAAACTAAATTATAGACAAGAGTAGGCTAACAAATACAAACAAATCAAAACAAAACTAAAGAATGCGAAATAATAACGAAAACAATATTAAAACATGTCATCACAGCTAACATAAATAGCAACAGAAGTCGCTTAGCAAATTCCGGTATTGGAAATTTGCAAACCTTACAGAAGACGCTCACAATAGACGGCCTCTATGACGTGGCATAATCTAACGGAGACACCACCCAACCGAGAACCCGCTGAAATATAAACATATAAATATACGAATAACATATAAACATATAACATATAGAATGAGATGATACACAGAAGACTCAGCAGAAGTATAAGGGCACAGTTTACATACAAACAGGCCACTTAACTTATAGGCTTCCAATCGTCGAACAGCAGAAAAACGGATGTCAATCAACGTCCTAAAGAGCGAAGCTCCAACGATGATGGCACATCTGAACTGCTTCCACTGCTAACACGATGGTACAAGAGCTTCTGACATACTGTGTGTTGAGTTGTTTCGGCACTTGACCTTCTAATCCAAAGTAAGTTGATGGAAATCGGTACTTGGCCTTCTTCAGAAAACAACCCGTTTCAACCGGCACTTGACCTTCTCAAAAAACGACAGCACTGGAACCTTGACAGCAGCAACTTGCTTGACTTGCGTAAAAGATAACAGCAGTCCGAGTTATCCGGCAACATGTAACAACGCCGGGTACTGTCAAATTCTTGTTTCCGTCAAAAAGTTGAAATTTTGACTTTTACCGGGCAACGCCGAGTACTTTGAAAATTTTGAAGATGTTGACTGTATTGAAGAATGTTAATTTCTTGAAGGATGCTGATGAATTCTTGTTGAAAATGAAGTGGGCAAGGGACCCCGTGTTTGCTAGTACCAGAATCAAACCAGCTTATGGCCACCAAATGATGCGTGATGCCATATGATGATGGATGGTATCCGCATGTCTGGGTTTGTGTAGTGTGCAGATGTGTTCAGTCAAACAATGTTCATACAAAAATAACAGGGCAATCCACATAGAACGTCAGTAAACTCACGACGTATAAAGTCAATGATTCTTGTAACAGCCGTTGACGTTTTTCTTCATTATTTATTGTGGACGCCACAGTGACAAAATGGTTACGCGAATATGTAGGCACGTCAAACAGTCATTATCACAGCAACATTCAATACAGCAATAGACGGTAGACAGCATTACAATGATGAGTCAGATGCATGTTATATTTCATAGTGCTGTAAATGTAGTCAGGTGAAAAACTCCATCCTTTTCTATAACAGCCAGGAGATAACCAGATGTATGAGATCAGTTCACTCTCCTTAGTTTGACTTCAGCAAGACAAACACGTCTGCCGAAGTATAAATAATGTCCTCGAAAATATCCTCTAGATAATAAAGGTTTTCTAAACCTAGTTCATTTAACAAAGTAGCAAGTAATGGTCCTTGGTACATGTGAGCTGGGGAAAACATCTCGTGACGACGACTTTCGGAGACAGGCTATGAATCGAAATCGCTCACGACCCAAAATCGATAGAGTTAATGAAAATGTTAATTTACCTTGCTTTCATGAAATACACAGAAATATCACGCCTCCCGACATGTGGGAAAACACTAGAGGTATTATCTCGACTAAACGAAATATCCATAAGAGGACTACACATCCCTGACAGAACAAAAGAAAGCGGAGATCCCCTCTTCAACGAGGCATCTCTTTCGCCATTCCAAATCGCTCACTCCACTCTAGTGGTGGGCGGAAACCGATCGACCAAACAACAAGACAAGTCATGCGCAGTCCAGCGCAAAAATAACCACAGCTCAAACTTAACTGCATTCGATACCAACGCGAGAAGACAAATGCTTACCGAGAAAAGTGACTATAGATTTCAAGCAGTTGTTGCCCTTGCGTTATAAAATAGATATTGAACCAAAACGATGTTGCGAGAATTTATCACGCAACACCGAGTTATTGAGACTACAATTTTTTAGGAGTTTGCCTTCTCTTGTATAGAGACACGTTCGGTCTATAATTTCTTGAACGAAGCGTGACCATATCTCCTTATTTGGTAGTATCAGTCAACTGTTGTAGATGTCTGAAACCTGTCTTAACGCTTCTGTTCATGACCATAAAAGGCGCGACTGTGTAAGACTTTTATCTCGAATGTTCTTAAAATCGCTTTGTGTGAATTGATACTCACGTAGATGAGTTCTGCGCATGTCAAAAACTGGGAGTTCGTTCTGTGTGTTCCGCCCAGCTGGGGCAGTTTAGAAATGGTCTGAGTAGCGAGCGGACGCAACCTGCGTCTTGTGATTTTCTGAGGGAAATACATTGTCTTTGTGAGTTAGTTAACTAACTAGACTATTTCCCAGTATTATTCAAGCCTGCCTGGAGGCATATGTTCGTGGTTGATTTCCGAAGAAAGGTAATTCCTCTTGTATCGAACTTTTTGCTATCATCTAGAAGTTCGTCATTTTTGTCGCTCCTTGCTCGCCTGTGTGATTTAATATGGAGAGGTACTTTGACTAGGATTTTCGCCACCGGTATCTTTATACCTGAACTAGTTATATATATATGGGTCGCTCTAGACCAACAAGACTATTGTCTGTGTTCCAGGATTCGTTATATCAGAGATCACGTCCAAGTCAGATGGTTAGACTTAGAAACGTTATAAAGGTCTGTATGACCTGTATGCCCAGTATGCTATTCACGTGCAGACAGTAAACGGACTTATTGTATACATCTGATCTGCTAGCATCAGAAAGGGAGCATTTATTATTGTCTATGAACATTGAAGATCTGCAGCTGACACTGTTGCAGAAGTTATATATATTATTTATACAGCTTCACGAACCAGAACTTTATGATATCTGTTTACAATACAACTATTGAGTATTGAATCCTACATGACTATCAGTTAATTATATTGTTGAATGCTGAATTTCTTGAAACTATTGAGCTGTGATGTCTTATTACGCATATACACAATAACTGTCATTGCTGGCTACAAAAATTGATTTCAACGTGCCATTATCATTTTTGGTGGCCATGGGTTGGTTTACTCTGATACCAGCTATCAAGGGGGTCAACAAACCCAGACATCATCATCAAGCTTTCAAAATTACAGTTCAACTCACTTCCTTCAAGAAAAGCTACTTTTGATGAAAGATTTTGAAAGTACCCGGCGTTGCTGAAAGTTGGAAATTGTTTCAAAATACCCGGCGTTGCTCGTCAAGTTGGCAGTTTTCCTGATCTGTTAGGAAGAAGGACAAGTGCCGTAACAACTGTTCCGGTCTCAGACGTACTGTTGCGGGTTCAGAAGGTCAAGTGCCGGTTTGAGCAATTTATAACATTCAGAAGGTCAAGTGCTCAAGTCAATTTGTAGAATTCAGAAGGTCAAGTTCAGAAGCTGTTTCCTGTCAGAAGCTCATTTCCTTCGTCATGGCAGTTTACGAGAGCAGATATGGATCAACGTTGGATCATTGTCCTAAGAATGCTGATCACATCCTGTTCTGAACTGTGCTGACGTTGTGGATACATAGAAGTTAAGTGGCCTGTTTTGTTTGTGAACTGTGCCCTTATGTTCTAGCTGAGCCTTCTAAATTCTTTCACACTTTTTGCTGTTTGTTACATGTTATATGTTATTTGTATTTGTATATTTATATGTTTATATTTCAGCGGGTTTTCTCGGTTGGGCGGTGTCTTTCAGTAGAAGATACCACGTCACAGAGGTTCTACTGTTAGCGTTTTCGTTAGGGACTGTGCGAATTTCCTACTGTGAAATTTGCTAGCGACAATCGTTGCTATATCTGTTTAGTTGTGACGAGTTGTGCTTTATTTTCGTTTGTTGTATATTTTTTTTCTCCTCTCTTTCTTTCTGTTTTTTAATTTCGATTTCATTGGTTTGTATTTGTAGGTCTCATCTTTTCTATTATTCAGTTCTTTACGTAAATTTTTGTGTATACACTGTAGCGTCATTTGTTTGTCTTATCTTCGCATTTTGTCATCACATTTCTTTTTAGTTTCGCTGTTTATTTATTTGACTTATGCTAATGTTTTCGTATTGTTTGATCTTTGTTATTGTTTACATTGACTCTGATCTTTGTTATTGTTTACATTGACTTTGATCTTTGTTGTTGTTTACATTGACTCTGATCTTTGTTGTTGTTTACATTGACTTTGATCTTTGTTATTGTTTACATTGTTGGTGACCTTTGTTATTGTTTACATTGTCTTGTTATTGTTTGCATAGTTCTTGCATAGTTAGCTTTCACTATTGTTACATATATGCTCATGCACTATTGGTCTATAGTGCACTTATCATAACTAACTGGTGGTTTTTTGCTTATGCACTATTGTAGTGCAGTTATGATAAATAACTGATAGTTATGCACTGATTTGGGTAGTGCACTGATGATTAAGAGGTGACTTGTGATATTATTATACATTTGATAATACAAGTTGGTGTCAAGTCTTGTTTCCCACAGAGATTGGGTTAAACATAGTGATTATACAAGCACTTTATTAAGTCTTGTTGCTATTAAGATTGAAATAAGATAATTAATTATTTCAGGTTCTGTACTCACATTTTAGACATCATGTCTACATTTGAGTACTTTATTGAGCAGGGTAAAGCCCTTGGGAAGACAGGTGATAAATTAGAAGAATTTGCGACTGTTCAATATGCCAAGGCATTGAAGTCGGAAGAAAAGAAAATGAAAGAACAAACTGAACAAAAGAGAATAGATGCTGAAAATTTAAAACTGCAGATGCAGGTAGATGAAAAAAGATTACAAATGGAAATGGAAAAACAAAAAAAGAGAAGCAGAATCTCAGGAGAAGAGACTTCAGGCTGTGGCTGAAAATAAGAGACTTGAAATAGAGGCTGGAAATAAGAGACTTGAAAAAGAGGCTGAAAATAAGAGACTTGAAATAGAGGCTGAAAATAAAAGATTAGAAAAACAAGCTCAGGCTGAAGAAAGAAAGTTACAGGCTGAGGCTGAAGAAAGAAGGTTACAAAGAGAAGCTGATGAGAGAAAAGCAAAAATGGAGCATGAAGAAAAACTCTTAGCTTTAGAGTTAGAGAAGTTAAAGTTATTGAACGCTGGTAATGCTAATGATGCAAATAAGGTGTCAGATAAGACTAATGCTAAGGATTTCAAGCTTAATCTACCAGCATTTAATCCCTCAATCGATGATATAACATTTTATCTAGATAGATTTGAAAGTGCATGTAATGTGCATAATATAGATAAAACATTATATGTTTATCATCTGTCCAAGATACTTAGAGGTGATGCTTTGACTTTGTTGAGTATGGTAGATGTGCCTGACAAAAACAACTATGAGGTTGTCAGGGCGGCATTGTTAAAGAAGTACCAACTTAACGAGGACGGATATCGTCTTAAATTTAAAAACATGTTACCAGAAACTGGAGTTGAATTCTCTGAATTCATCTCAAGCATACGTCTTACTTTTTTACGATGGATTGAGTTGTCTAAGACAGAAAGTACATTTGAAGCCCTCATGGACTTACTACTTAGAGACAAGGTTATGTCTTCTGTTAATGAAGCTTTTCTTTCTTTTCTTCATGAGTGTAAGCCTAAAAACATAAAAGAAATGGAAGAATACTGTAGCCAGTATGTTACTGCGCATCCTCACATAACCATTAGCAACTCTAAAGTAAAAGAAGGTCTGCCAGTTGCTTCGGCAGCACCTTATGACCCAAATTTTATGCGTAAATTTCAGGGTAGCCAGCAAAATTTCAATAAAAAGAGTAACCGTAATTATGCCCAGAATCATAGTAATCAATTCCAGGGTGATTCTTCTTCCCAGAACTGGAGACAACCTAATACTACACGGTATTCTACTCCGGTTAACTTTAGAAATTTTCACAAAGGTAATCGGCATAGAGGGAAATATTTTTTGCAGAGACCTCAATACCAAGATAATAGAGGTTCTCAACAGCATAGAGATGGTAATGACAGTTATGGAAACTGGAACTCAAACCAGGATAAAAATTACAGTAGGGACTTTAATGATAATTGCAGAGGCAATAATGGTCGCGGTAGATCGCAACATAAGAGAAAAAGATATCAACAGACAAACTCTGTTCAACAAGAATCTCAGGGAGCAGATAAGCAGGTTAATAATGATAAAGACCATAATGCTATTGGATGCTCATCTTTTGATTTTGGTAGGGCAAATAAATGTATCCAATGCAGTACTTTATTTGATCCGAAGACCGTTAGTACTCTAAGCTGTGGTCATCCTTTGCCCGCTCTTCCTGCTAATGTTGCTCATGATGGGAGAGGTTCTCTTATATTACATAAGGGGCTTGTAAATAGTAATCCAGTCTCGGTGTTGTTTGATTCTGGATGTACTACTGTCGGCGTTAGGCAATCGCTTGTAGATCCATCCTGTGCTACAGGAAAGGTCATCAAATGTGTCACATTTGGTGGCACGTTGGAAAAATATCCTACTGCCATAATACATATTGCTACTCCTTTCTTCACGGGAGAGGTCCACGCGTGTCTACTTCCAAACCCTATTGCGGACCTTATTATTGGTCGTATTCACGGAGTTAGGGAATGTACCCCACAGCAGATCGCTGTTTGGGAAGAGCAAAACATTGAAGCTACCAATGCGGTGGTCACAAGAGCACATGCTCTGGATCCACCTCAAACTTCATTAACTAATAATGATGAAGTAAATGACCAAGATAGTCACTTGACTATTACACGTGACTCATTTATCAAATTGCAAGAAGAAGATCCTTCTTTACAAAAATTCTTCATTCTAGCAAAAAAAGGTGATCCTAATCAAAATACTAATAGAAAGTCTTGGATTTCTATGAAGAACGGCGTACTTGTACGTATAGTACAAGACTCGACTACGTCCACTCATTCACAAATTCTTGTGCCTAAGAGCATGAGATTGCAAATATTGCAACATGCTCATGACTCGCAATGTGCTGGACATATGGGTTTTTCCCGTACAAAGTCGAGAGTTCTTGCGGCTTTCTTTTGGCCATTTGTGAGCAAGGACATACGAATTTACTGTCGCTCTTGCAAAGTATGTCAGGAGGTCAAATCTAAAGGACCACGACATGCTGCGCCTATCCAGGCTGCTGACATTCCAATTCGCCCTTTTCAAAAAATGGCAATAGATATTATCGGTCCTTTTAGAATTAAGTCGGCTAGGGGACATCAATTTATTCTTACATGTGTCGATATGTGCACACGTTGGCCAGAGGCAATACCTCTCAAGAGCATCTCAACTGCTGATATCGCAGACGCTCTTTGGCTGATATTTTCTCGCTTGGGTTTTCCCGGAGAAATATTGTCAGACCATGGCACTCAACTTATATCAGACACTATGTCACAGGTAATGTCTATGCTACACATTAAAAGGTCTCTCAGCAGTATCTATCACCCAATGTCTAATGGGTTGGTCGAACGTTTAAATAGGACTCTGAAAACTTTACTTGGTAAAATAACTGAGGATCATCCTCAGGATTGGGACAGGGTCTTACCCGCGGCTCTCTTTGCGTATAGAGAGGTCCCCAATGAACATACAGGGTTTTCCCCTTTTGAACTTGTCTTTGGCGCGCAACCGCGCGGCCCTATGTCTTTACTTCACGATCTAATCACTGCCGATAATATTAGCGATGAGACTCAATCTTCTTATGAGTACGTCATTGCTCTTAGGCAAAAGATCATCGAGGCATGCAAACTAGCAACTTCGTCTTCCGAATTTGCTAAAGAAAAGGCAAGGCAGTTTGCAAATAAGAATAGATGTCTACGACAACTTTGTCCAGGTGACAAAGCTCTCGTTCTACTTCCTTCAAGGGAGAACAGACTTCTAATTGCATGGAAAGGTCCATATGCAATAGTCTCCAAAATTTCTGATGTCGACTATGTTGTCGATATTGATGGAAAGCATAAAACTTTCCACATAAATATGCTCACGGAATTTTATGAAAGACCTGACTATTTGCAGCCTATTTTCCAGGCAACGGACAATTCTCAAGTACCTCATGGTCAGTACTCATCTCTGTCAGTTATACAGGATGAGGAAACTACTTTTTCTGATGTCAATCTTCCTCTTTCTATGGTCCCACTTTATTCTACGGAATCTTGGAAAAACGTGACCGTTTCTCCAAATCTTTCCGCTGAGGAACATCGACAAGTTTCTTCGATGTTGCAAACATTTCAGGATGTTCTTACAGACATCCCGGGACACACACATGTCATTGAACATGACATTGTGCTAACTGATCACAATCCTATCAGAGTCAGACCCTATCCAATACCTATCCATTTCCAGTCTCAAGTCGAAAAAGAATTGGATGAAATGATACGTTTGGAAATCATTGAACCATCCACTTCAGCATACTCTTCGTCTATGGTTATTGTTCGAAAGAAGGATAATAACATTCGCATTTGCGTAGATTATCGCAAATTGAACCAAGTTACGAAGTTCGATGCTGAACCTATGCCTTCATTAGAAGAGCTACTCAATAAACTTTCTAATTCTAGATTCTTTACCAAACTAGATTTGTCTAAAGGTTATTGGCAAGTCCCGCTAACTGAACGTGCCAAACCTTTTACAGCTTTTTCTACACCTAGGGGTTTATTCCAATGGAATTTCATGCCTTTTGGTCTTATGAACGCCCCTGCTACATTCGTACGCATGATGCGGCGAATTCTCGCATATCGTACAGATGTCATAGCATACCTAGATGATATCTGTCTATTCAGTGATTCCTGGGAAGATCACTATTTGGGTTTATACGAATTACTGTCTACTCTTCGCGAGTATAACTTGACTGCAAAACCCTCTAAAGCCTTTATAGGATTTAGTGAGATTTCTTTCCTAGGTCATCGTGTTGGTCATGGTCTTTTAAAGACAGAGGACCACAATGTTTCAAAAATACTTAACATTTCGGTCCCTAAGACGAAGAAACAAGTAAGGAGTCTATTAGGTTTGATCCAATTCTACGGACGATTCATTCCGAATCTGTCCTCCATTATGGCACCGCTTTCTACTTTATTGAAGAAAGGGTCGCCTAATCTGATCCGCTGGTCTAAAGAATGTCAATCCTCATTGGACCAGGTTAAAGCCCTATTTTCATCTCCACCTATTCTTAGGTTACCTACTATTGAGAAGACTTTTGTTCTTCGAAGTGACGCCTCGTCAACTGGGATTGGGGCGGCACTAATGCAGGAGTATTCTGATACTCTGCATCCGGTGATGTATATCTCTAGGAAATTAAATGCTGCAGAAAAGAATTACTCGGTTTTAGACCGTGAGTTATTGGCTATGGTATGGTCTATTCTGAAGTTACAAAGATTTCTTCTAGGCGCACATTTCATTGTGGAAACCGACCAGAAAGCGCTTACTGCTATTCAGAGCAAAAACTTGAAGAGCTCGAGGTCCACTCGTTATGCCATAGCTCTTCAACCATTTCATTTCTCGGTTCGAGCTATCCGTGGTTCGGATAATGTGATGGCAGACATTCTGTCCAGATGCCCACACGATTCCACATGATTCTTCTGTCATATATATATATATTTCCTGATATACAGTCCAATATTATAATGACATGTTAGTAGATTTTTTTTTCTCACTTTTTTGAGGGAAATTTATAACATTGTACCATGTAATTATCTAAGAAGGCTTAGTTAGTGATATACGGGCCAAAAGATCACTCGGCCACATTTAAATAATATATTTGCATAATTGTATTAAGAGATTTACCAGTTGTCTTTAAGATTTGTGTTATTGATATTTTCGCAGCACATCATTGAAGTCTGCGAGATTATGTCCATTGTGGAACTTTGAGGATATCAAGTCCTGTCCTAGATTGGGAGCGGATGATGTCCACATCTTCTATTGCTTGTTTATGTCAACAAAGAACAACATTGTATTACTTATTAATTACTGATGCATTATATAATGTAATAAAATAGTGCGGTATATTAATATATTACACCGCTGTTTGCACAACACATTATGTGATATCATAATAATATATTTAATTTCATATATTGGTATGAGAGTAATTTGACTTTTATTATGATGTTGCCATCATGGTGGCTTGTGTTGGTGGCACCTTCCTGGAATATATACGCGAATACTTAGATAAATTTTTTCTCTAAGGACCTGGGATATGATCTCAGTTTCGCTCCAAGTGTTGAGCTATTTTGTTAGGTATATATCCGCGCATCATACGTGCGTTAGGAGCCTAGATTTTTCCGGCTCCAGGATTTAAAAAAAAAATGTTTCATTTTTTTTTTCCCGGGAGGGTGCGGTAATGTTTCGCACAAATAATTACTTTTTTCCAAAGTCTTTGTATGATCATTTTTTTTATGTATGATCATTTTTTTTGACTGAAATGTGTATTATGTTTTTTTACAGTCAAAGGGACATAACCCGAGTTATTGAGACTACAATTTTTTAGGAGTTTGCCTTCTCTTGTATAGAGACACGTTCGGTCTATAATTTCTTGAACGAAGCGTGACCATATCTCCTTATTTGGTAGTATCAGTCAACTGTTGTAGATGTCTGAAACCTGTCTTAACGCTTCTGTTCATGACCATAAAAGGCGCGACTGTGTAAGACTTTTATCTCGAATGTTCTTAAAATCGCTTTTTGTGAATTGATACTCACGTAGATGAGTTCTGCGCATGTCAAAAACTGGGAGTTCGTTCTGTGTGTTCCGCCCAGCTGGGGCAGTTTAGAAATGGTCTGAGTAGCGAGCGGACGCAACCTGCGTCTTGTGATTTTCTGAGGGAAATACATTGTCTTTGTGAGTTAGTTAACTAACTAGACTATTTCCCAGTATTATTCAAGCCTGCCTGGAGGCATATGTTCGTGGTTGATTTCCGAAGAAAGGTAATTCCTCTTGTATCGAACTTTTTGCTATCATCTAGAAGTTCGTCATTTTTGTCGCTCCTTGCTCGCCTGTGTGATTTAATATGGAGAGATACTTTGACTAGGATTTTCGCCACCGGTATCTTTATACCTGAACTAGTTATATATATATGGGTCGCTCTAGACCAACAAGACTATTGTCTGTGTTCCAGGATTCGTTATATCAGAGATCACGTCCAAGTCAGATGGTTAGACTTAGAAACGTTATAAAGGTAGGTATGACCTGTATGCCCAGTATGCTATTCACGTGCAGACAGTAAACGGACTTATTGTATACATCTGATCTGCTAGCATCAGAAAGGGAGCATTTATTATTGTCTATGAACATTGAAGATCTGCAGCTGACACTGTTGCAGAAGTTATATATATTATTTATACAGCTTCACGAACCAGAACTTTATGATATCTGTTTACAATACAACTATTGACTATTGAATCCTACATGACTATCAGTTAATATGATTTTGAATGCTGCATTCGTTATACTATGCTGGTGATGACATAAATATCATGACTGTTTTGTGGCGTGCAATAAATGGTATAAAACTAAAGCGAAGTTACCATTTCTATGACTCTACACGTCATGTTGCCTGTGGTGTACCCTGTGAACTGTTCTACTGCAACACACACAGCAACATTCTAAATCAGAGAAGACACCTACATCTTGCACTTTAATACCAGGTGTCGATAGGGGTGGCAAGTGGTCGTCAATCTTATAACGGAGCTAACGTACCTGGCATTTTTTCTGGCGCACCATTATCATTTCAGCTCAAATCCACCCTTATCACAATGGCAAACTACTGAATGAAAAAAATTGCCTAGAAAAATCACAAACAGTCAATAAAAGCTGGGGTTGATTGCCACGTCCTGTAAAGGATAAGCAACTAACTAGATACTGATATGTTGTTGTTGCAGTCTTGAACAATTTATATGCACGGTTGAACGGGATACGTTGCATTTAAAAAATAAATCAGGGCGTGTACATCAGACAGACAAAGACAGTAATAATAAGAAGCTGAGACAGAGATTGTTATTCTTATTTTTTTTAAAGTAACCTCGAATATTTTTTGCTCCTACTGCCAAAACAGCCATGCCTTCTACATCCGTAGTCAGAAACCCGCCACGGAAGACTCACAAACACAGTCTATTCACAATTCAAATATCGGGCAGACATACATATGTCCACGTGGACAAGACAAAAAAAAATCCAACATATATATTCTCTCAGACTGTAGACTTCACGTCAAGCAAGGTGACAGCATGACCTCTGACAACCCTTTCGAGGGAGACACTGTATGACGATACAAGAAGCTTGAGGGAGACCACCAAATTTAAGAGATAACTTGATGTGATTATATGAGTACAAAGGATGCATTTCAAATGTTAAAACTTTTACATACTGACGATGAAGATCAGATAATGGTTTTTAATATGACTGACTCTTCATGTCAAATGTCAAATTAGCCCTATTGTATGGTTCTGATAAGAGCAGCAGCTGGGATTCCTCAGCAAAAGGCGGGTTGGTAAGAAGACGAAGATGGCTGTACTGTTGGCAAATAAAATGGCTCCTGTCATCGAAGCACTATTTTTGTGTGCACGGTTGACAGGGAGGATAGTGTGAACCGCTTCTTTAGCTAGACAGTGGTGCCGTTCAAAAGGTCCTAGGTTCGATTCTCAGGAAAGCCACTTACTTCTGTTGTTTTTCTATTGTCTGTTTTCTTCTTCTTTGCTTCTCACGACTGCATGACACAAACCTTTATCTGTGTTATATTTATTTACTTACTGTTCATAGGACTCAGATTTCCACTATATATTTATATACTGTGCGTCTGCCTGACAAAGTAGTTAGGGCGCTAGTCTCTCGCAGCAAAGGTTCGATTCACGGTATATCCAGCTGTAAATGGGTACCTGACTTTGAGTTAGAAAGGGAACTGATCACCCCACATCTCGATGCCAGACATGAAGTCTCTAACACTTCACTCCCCTACAACAGGATCTGCTATGGGACTACCTTTATTCTATAAAAGACAAAATCCAATTGTTTGTACGTTAAAGAAATCCACATGCCTTAAAATTGGTTCACAAAACTAAACAGAGTAACTCTTTAGGTTCCTTGGAGTAACGCCATGGGGTTATTTCTTAGCAGAGCATTTTGTTTTTGACTGAAGCATTTTATTTGTTTTTTCTTGTTTAAATTCAGACATTATTGGGGGCCAAATCAAGGAAGATAACTTCATGCGAGAAATCAGGGGAAATAATCCAAATGATAACAACATTCCATACTTTTTGCAATTAACAACTAAAATGTTTATTATTGTTACAACGTACTTAAAAAAATTTAACTACACACGTTAGCTGTTATTGAAAGTCTAAATAACATTTTATTTTTGGGTAGATTTAAAGTAATCATTACTATGTACGGTATATTGAAACGGTTCATAGTTTTAGAAAACACTAAATAACATATAACTCGTATTCAAATGCAAAACGGGGCAACCATTATCAATAAAATTTCGAGTGCATCCAATACTTTTTTCTGTGCTATTGTTATCATTCTTAAGTTACTTTATATTTGAAAAAAATAATACGGTTTAAATTATTGATTGCACGCTGTTGTTTGAAAAAAAATAGAAATAAATTTTGAATTTTTACATCCCTTACGTCGTGCTAATAATACTGCGTAATTCAACAGTACACTTTAAGTATGAATGAAACACTCTGATCTAACATTGGCAGTACTTAGTTGCAATCTCAATTTCGATTAAACGTTCCATCCAAGCTAGTGAAAAGTTTTGAGACAAAACTTAAATAAAAGAAAGCATTTTGAGCTTTGAATGCATCCGATGCTTTATTGTTATATGTCCATTTTTTTTTTTAAATTCGTAAACTATTTATAGCGCTGGAGTAATGGCTACAAGTTGTACTGACGACCATGTTTTCAAGGTTCAAGCCCGGGCGTCAGCGTTTGAAGGAATGTTTACGACCGGGAATTTGACTGAATAACCTGAACGGCTCCTGCACATAAATCCAGTGTGGATGGGAAGGAGCGAAGCTCCTGACCGGGTTGGAAGGAAAGTCCACTGACCCCCCAGCCTCGCAATGACATGTCATTGGGCCAAAAGAGCTGGAAAGCTCGAGTGCCGCTGGTTAGAGAAAAGAAAAAAGAATAAATAACACAAAAAGAATGCATGCAGCTTCAGAATATGTGGATACAATATGTGACTACTGCGGAGTAATGTCATATAAAGCAGCTGGTGCGTGTTATTTCAATGAAAAAGTTAAACATGTCTAAACGAAACGTTTTATTACCATAATTTGTTATGACAAGGAAAATGTACTAAATTCATGTGATTTTACTTTCACTTATGGTAGGTCCTATAATTTATGTCTGCTTGTTGACAAATCACATCTTCGATCGTTACATTTTCCTGTGACCTCCTTCAACTCGCTTCTGTGCCCTTCTGTCACGAGAGGGAAGTATAGTTTTAAAATAAAGATATCCTGGACACAAAGTTGTATCAGGTGATACCAGGATAGTGCCAGATAAGAGTCCGGTCTCATAAGAAATACCCCCTTCTCAGAAAAGAGTAAGGGTGTACTGACATCAAAGGTAAGATCGAGCTGTATAAGTTCCTAGGTATGATGATAGTGGATTGTCCTAGGTTCCTAAATGCTCCTCTCAAGATCCTCCTCTGTTTATCGTGTTAGTCTCTGCTAGGGGTATTAAACTAAACTATTAACCAACAAGTACTGTAACTTAACTTAAATCATCCAAGTAAGTCTGTTGGTAAAATTTACAATTTATTTTGTACAAGTTTTCTTTTCTTTGTGAAATTTTTCACTGACATCAAAATTGATTAGGAAATAAAATTAATAAAATCACTTGTTAAATATTCACAACTAACTACAGTCTGTAAATTTATAAGGACAGTTCTTCTTTCCTGGCCGATCTTAATCTTGTTGTAGACTGTCTTTAGTTAGGTTCAATAGGAATTCTTCACAGTTCATGAAATAAAATCAATCACTGATTTATAACTTTGCTTATCAAGATGTACTGACTTTTCATCATACTGTCTTAGTTTCTTTGTTTGTGGTAATGCTGTTATACACTGGACAGTAGCCTTGAATGGCTACTTATCTTCACTTCTTGTCTTGGAGTCTTTCACACTACTGTTCTGGACAGAAACGGTCAGATGTGTTTCCTCCAGGCCTTCGGTAACTATGTGCTGTCCCTTGCACTACTAGCTCCTTCAATTGTGTCTGACTCCTTACAAGTGCACGTTTGTTACAGGGTGTAACCTGAAATACAATTGGTTAACCACTGTACTGTCTATCTCTACCTCTCTATCACAGATGTAGGGGATGAGAGACAGTTTCAGACAGTGTGCAGGTAGACGCACAGTGCATAATAAATCAGTAATAACACAATCTAGTTTACTGGGAATATAATCTTCCTCCAATTCCTAGGTTACAACTATCTGTCCATGATTCGCCTCCATACAGTTATTAAGCCTTGTGGAAAACACTATGTAATATCTTAATCAATACAGTAATGCAATTCCTTTCATACTTTCCTTTGTTCCTGGTGTGTGTTCCATTCTTTCAAGAAATAATTCTTTAAATGCTTTTCTAAAACTAATTTAATCTCAACTAAAATAGCTTGGATTGTTTCCAATAATTACACTTTCCGCACAATTTGATTAATTAATTAGAAATATATAAATTTATACATTCTTTTCTTTCCCCTCAAGTCATACAATTGCGTTGGATGTATCTATGATTGTGATATTACAGGCTTGAGGTCAGTTTGAAGGCGCCAATAAATGTAGCAATTTTGGTGCTTACGACATCACACCTATACACACTTCCTAAAGCACAACAATTTTGATTAATTAATTAGTAAATATATAAATTTTTACATTCTTTCTTACCCTCAAGTATACAGTTGTAGTGCTACATGAGGTCAGCTGTGAAGGCTCCTGAGATAATGATGATGTGAATGAAGCCCTTCTTGCTACCACTACGTACCTCACACCTATCTTTTTTTATCTATTAAATGTGGCTACGTTACACACACACAGATATTTAATAAATCTAATAATATTAATAAAATGTTATGACACACTGAACTAACTCAAGCTGTGTAAAATTTTTGATAATAAATTTTCTTTAAGTTTATTTGTTCTGAACCAAGGTTTTATTTTGGTCAGAACATATGAAAGGTTTTGCAATTATTAATGAAATGCATGAATATATGGCATGATAAATGAAAGGAGTGTACATATGTATTTTACAAGACTAGTTAATATTACTACTGTTTATGGTTGTAATTTTTCTGGGAGAACGTTTAATGGATGTGCTGTTGGGGTGGCCTCATCACTCCCTGTCTATGGCGACTACACATTGTCCATTTATTGATGGTATTATAATTGGTGTGTTAGAAATTAAGTTGGTGAGTATTCAGCAGTCCAGACGCTCACATATCTTGAATGAGTAATCTGGTGCTGGAATCAGGTGGCCCCACCTCTCCGTGCTTGGGGGCAATATCAGGCTGCTCTGCCAAAATATAAACTGCACGGGTCCACTCTTGTAATATTCAACACCTCATTTGACACCACATTGGTGCCAAATAAAAACTCACAGTTCTGCTATAAAGTATTGGTCATGTGTCAGAATTCCATCCTCTAAACCATTTCTGGACACAACACTACACACAACAACAACACCACATAGACGGGTCAGATCTCTTTGACCATACAACACATCTTACCAATTTGGTTTCACATTGGATAAGTTCTCCCAGACTACATATTCTGAAATATGTTCATTAGCTTCCTGCCATAGAATAGGATAGGTGATATGTTCCACTGATCTCAACCCTTGATCTGTCCTTCATAATCCTTGCTGGAGTTTATGTATTTTATTTGTCTCTAGACCCTGAACTGGGGCGGGGGGTCTAGAGCGAATCTTTACTTGTTGTAAGGGATAGATTTTGATATGGCAGTATCAAATCACTCGAAACATTAAACAAATATTAAAATATACAAAGAAATACTTTCAGTCTTACCAGAATTATGAATATAGAACACAGTTATCTGCTAGCAAAACTCAGCTGAGCTGCTGGCTTTAGTATGGCGTCCCTCTAAATATTTCAATTAGCTTCTGGGAATTACACCACTAAATAATTCACTGTGTCTACTAGGACAACTTATGACGAATGGCAAAAATGCGCGTCTGAGCGCCGATAATATATTCATCTATGGCCAATCACCGCCTTTTTTCCTTTTCAAATTCAAACCTCCTACCAAAAAGTCATTTCAGTCATACCTCAGTCAAGTATGCATTATTGTCTGTTGGTCCGTCTGTCTCTACTTGCGTTTCACAAAAAAACACACTTGTTTTTTGAACCAACTCTGCCTTCCCCTACACAATTTTGCCTTTAAAGTTATTTTTAGCCACAATTCACCATCCCATCCCGTCTCTTTCATTCCAACTAGATTTTAGCACTTGAGTCTCAAGGCTGCAGTTTTTGAAAATTAGGGACATTTTTTGTTTCAATGCAGACGCTCGCTGATATGAACAACACAGTCTTTTGTCAATATCTTTCTTATTATCTATCCGTCTGTATAAATGAAAGCATATTATTTCACTGCTCAAGATGGGCCATCCGGCCAGCTAGGTTTTATATTCCTAACATCATTATTAAGAAAAAGTTACTTTTCAAGGTTATTTGGTTTTTTGAAATATTTTCGAGCATCTTTTGTAATGCGTTCGTCACTGCATTCAAATAAACGGACTAAGTTATCGCAAAAGCGTCCAAGAAATGACTGTTGCGTATAATAGCTAAGGTCCCTTTTGTCGATTTCTTTACCTTGTGTCAACTTGGGGACGTGACTTTTTCCTCCTTTCCCCACCAATTGCGTCTTTTAGCCTTGCTAGTTTCAAGCACGCGTTCAGTCAGATTTTTCCTTTTGATCTTCGTTCTCATATCCATCCCGTTCCAAGGGTAACGCATTATTTTTTTTGCCTTCGTTGTACGTCTAACAATTTAATTTCCATGGCGGGTGATGACCCGCATTTTTGTGGGCTTTCGAAAGAGAGCAAGTGGGCGATCATGTATTCTAGTAGCTTACGCATTCGAAAATTAGGAATCCTCATATCTTCCTTATTTCTGGAGCGATTTCCTTCATCTTAGGCTTAAAGTACGCCCTGGATTCTTCTTGATATTTCTAGATAATTGTCTTGTCCTTTCCTACGTCCATCCTTTCCTAGGCGCAGCATAGAAAGCAAACTTTTCAACTTGTCCCTTTTTTGTCTTACCCGCTCCGTATCACAATTTTTTTCCTCTCATCGACCAACGTTGCCTTATCATTTCTTGTCACTCCCTGCGGCTTACCTAACCGCTTGACCTGTTTTTGAAGCACCACTGACTTCTATTTGTGCAGGATAAAGTTGCTTGCATAATAGAATATGTAAAAGCTTACAGCCAGACAGAAAAAGCTGTCTACAAGGAAAGAGACTGTTTAATTGAACAAACACCAGCACATGGTATAAGGCGCAAACCAAGACGTCTGTTAGGGCAGTTAACTAACAACCGTTTCCGCGTGGCCGATTTTAGGAGGATGGAAAATGACAATCTTGTTAACAATTAACTCACGGAAAATGATATAACACATCTGGCACATTGACTTCGCTGTAATAAATAACTACGAGAAAGTAACATCACGGATGAGATTATCAGTGAAATATCTGATGTGTTGTGAGTTGTTATACATGATAAGTAACAAGGGAAGTGGAAATACCGTATATGGTTATATAATTTGAAAATACCATGAAAAGGGCAATTTCTTATGTTGTCATGTAGTAACATCCTACATGGGAGTGTGAAGGATAAACCCCTACTAAAATCAGACGCCTTGATGATGGTTGGTTTAGCATAAAAATGCTAAGATAGACTTCTCCTGATTGGATCTCCCCTAAATAAAGCAACATGGGTGTGAGGCGAAAATTTTGCTTCTCTTTGTTACTCCTGCTGGCGGAATTGTGGATTTTAAAGCTGCATCCAAGGTGGAATGGGTTCATTTTCTACACAAGACAACTGGAGGCTGAGATACTTGGGAGTCATGACCCAGGTGGGCCCCCCCCCACCCCGTAGATTGTACAGGAGAATAACGGGCCAAAACACTTCTTCGACGGGGGGGAACTGCTTCTAATGATCAGATTGCACCCTGCTGTATCGCTCTGTATAGAGTTTCCTATCATCACTGACTTCCAATTTCATCAGGGAGATATCATAGGCAGCAAGAAACACGGAATATTAGGACTCCATTATAGGAGAAGCCATAGGACTGGAAGTGACTTTAAGATGTAAAAGGAGTAACTCTAGAGTCTTACCCTTTGCTGCTTAAGTTCTAGGATCCTATTTCAAGTGCACGCAGTTAGACACCTAATACACCTGAAAATATTCGGCATCTTAAACAGTTACCCGACAATATTCGGACGTTTCCTAGCAAAATGTCGGTGTTCACCAGATACAAGGGTGGTTCGTAATATGTACATTTTATTATTTTATATTTGCATTTTGTCATGTATAATTTGTGTTTGGACGGACAGTTGCATATGAGGCTGACAACCTCATCACTGCAAATAGCTTGACACATGAACCACCACTGCAAGAGTTGGTGACTGCTTCGTGCACGTTTCCTCACAAGGAAACGTTTAGCAGAGGTGACCCCAGGTTCTATAGAGAGGAGGGAGTGGGTGATGATAGCATGGTGTGTATATTTATTATCTTTACACTTTAGTAAGTTTTATATGTACACTTATATATTTTTCAATTGTCGCCTTCTGCTGTCCAAAAGCACTGTTACCCGACTCACTTGGTCTAAAATTAATGCTCCGGGAGGGTAAACATTGAGAGGAAGATGTTGTGGCAGATGGAAGTGTAGGTCGCCTGATGTGCATTTCAGGAGACACAATACTTAAGAAGTATTTGTTTTCTCTTAGTTTGTGATACAAGTTGTCAGCAGTCGACGCTATTCACCAACATCAGATGGGTCTTGAAGACGCTGACAACATTTGTTGTTACCCCAATCTTACGGCATGGGATGTGCTGCTGCTCTCCAGATTTGATTATTGAAGAGAAGGACCAGTCCAAGGCAGCCAAGGAAACCAAAAGCGGCTGAAGCAGACGCAAACCGACCCCACACTGGGAGCTAAGTGCTATACTAGTGCAGCCAATGGACACGTAAAATTTGGTTTTCTGAGAATCAACTTGCAATTTAGATCGTCCACGGTGGAAAATACCAATGCTTCATTTTTTTATAAATAACTTTATTTATTTTACATTGTTAACCCATAAGCGATTATTAACCCTGTTTATCTGTAACTACACATCTATAATTGGATTAATCACTAATGTTTGAATTGTATGTCTGCACTTGTTCGACTCATATTCTTTTAATACAAACTATACAGAGCTATTAGATTAACGTGGTACCTACAGTGAAAACTACCTTTTGTTCTAATAACATTTTCAAACATTTTTATGTGCTCAGTAGACACAGTGTATGTCCATCAACCAAATTCTACAGTTTATTTTGTTAAAAAACATGTGGTTACCATGGTAACCAAAAAAAAACTTCCGCCATTTGGGATTTTCACCAATTTTCGAGAGCTAAAAACTTATGTTTCCCATTGACCAAACTTTATCAATTTGCACACACGTGTTGTGACTGACAATTAAAGCAATTTGTGAGAGGATTGTTTTGATAAGTTTCAAATTCTATTTTTAAGGATGTTTTTTTTGGGAGCCGCGCTGGTGTAATGGCTTCGGCGTTGTACTGGCGACCAGGTGTTCATGGTTCAAACCCGGGCGTCAGCGTTTGAAGAAATGTTTAGGGCCGGAAATTTGACTGAATAGCCTGAACGGCTCCTGTGATAAACCCTCTGTGGATGGGAAGGAGCGAAGCTCCTGACCGGGTTGGAAGGAAAGTCCTCAGGTTCCCCAGCCTTGCAATGACATGTCATTGGGCCGAAGGGCTGAAAGCCCAAGTGCCGCTGGTTAAGAAAAAAAAAAAAAAGGATGTTTTTAAAAAATACACTATATTTGTATGAAAAAAAAATATTTAAAAAAATATATCAAAGCAAATTACCAAAATATCAAAAAACGCCTAGATCAATTTAAAGGTATATATGTGTCCTACATGCATGCCAAATTTCAGACTGATCTATTAGATAGTTTGTGAAAAATAACATTTTTTTCTTAATAAAATGTTAGTTTTGAGAAAAATGCATTTTAGTCACCGAGTGACTTGTCTTGTCCAATATACTCCATTCTGGGGGGCTGAATGTGTTTAAAATTGTCCAGCACTATATGCTGCACCTCCTTCAGCTTCCTGCAGCTCCTCCTCTTGCCTTTATCTTGCCTAATTTTTCTTCTTTCCTTCTACATGGTAACCAAAAAAAAACACCCACCATTTTGGATTTTCACCAATTTTTGAGAGCTAAAAACGTATGTTTTCCATTGACCAAACTTTATCAAATTGCACACACATGTTGTGACTGACAATTAAAACATTTTGTCATAGGCTTTTTCTGTTAAGTTTAAAATTCTATTTTAAATGATGTTTTTAAAAAATACACTATATTTGTATGAAAAACAATGAAAAAAAGTATTTTAAAAAATATATCAAAGCAAATTACCAAAATATCAATAAAAGCATAAGACAATTTAAAAGTATATATGTGTACTACATGCATGTTAAATTTAAGACTTATCTGTTAGATAGTTTGTAAAAAATAACATGTTTTGTTAATAAAATGATAGTTTTGAGAAAAATGCATTTTAGTCACCAAGTGCCTTGTCTTGTCCAATATACTCCATTCTGGGGGGCTGAATGTGTTTAAAATTGTCCAGTACTATATGCTGCACTTCCTTCAGCTTTCTGCAGCTCCTCCTCTCACCTTTGTCTTGCCTAATTTTTCTTCTATCCTTCTACCATGGTAACCAAAAAACAACTGCTATATTGGGTTTTTCACCAATTTTCAAGAGCAAAAATCTTGTTTCCCATTGACCAAACTTTATCAAATTGCACCCATATGTTGTGACTGACAATTAAAACAATTTTGCTCATGATTATTTTGAAAAGTTTAAAATTCTATTTTTAATTGATTAAAAAAAACAAAAATACCATATTTGTATGAAAAAATATTTTTTAAAATATTTTTTTTAATTTATAAAAGAAGGTTACCAAAATATCAAAAATGCAGATGTGTAGTTTAAAGATATATATGTGTACTACATGCATGCCAAATTTGAGACTATTCTGTTTGATAGTTTGTTAGTAATAAAATTTTTGGTTAATAAAATGTTAGTTTAAAGAAAAATGCATTTTACTCACCTAGTGCCTTGTCTTGTCCAATATAATCCAATCTGGGGGGCTGAATGTGTTTAAAATCCTCCAGGACTATATGCTGCACCTCCTTTAGCTTCCTGCAGCTCCTCCTCTCGCCTTTGTCTTGCCTCTTGCCTAATTTTTCTTCTTTTTACAAGTTTGTCAGCCTCATGTTTCTGGCTGTTGGCCAGACGTTTCCTCAATCGCACCTGTCAAAGGCGTATTGAGTTTGTTCCAGATGCTTGACCATACAGCTTTTTTATTTCTGCACTGGCTGATGGACCAAAGTTGAACTCTCCAACGGCCACAAGGAAACTGAATTTGGCTTTTTTTAATGACACAAATTTCCGCTTGTTGCAACGACTCCATATAACATTGTGTAGGCTTTCATTTGCATTTTGTGTTGCACCTAGCTCACACCGCTTGATCAGATGCTGATCAGTAAGACGCTCATAAATAGGGGCTAAGTGCATATAGAGCAGGTTGTAGTCTAGCGGAGTGTGAACCTTGGTCTCGTGTGGTCCGGCAGCTTCTCCTTTGGCGATGGAAGCCTGATAGAAACACCAGGAGTCTTTGCCTGGCGGACACAAATTATGTTGGGGTTTGTCGTTTGTCGAATACCCATGGTAGTGAGAAGCCATGATGGCTTGTTTCATCTCTGGGGCTGTACTATGCTGGCGGATGGCCCTGGTGTAGTAAATACCCAATTTTCGTATGGCATTTTGGGTTAGACGACCACGGCCATTTCCCCCAAGGAGGACTATTTGTTTCCTGCAGTCAGTAAGCAGTGTCCTCAGTGCAGTGCCTAATCGCTTTGCAACATGGTTGACGCACTCTTGTTTGGTAATGTCAACTTCTGGTCCATACGGTTTGATGTCGCAGAGTCTGTTGTAGGCCTTGGAATCGCCATCTGATAGCAAAACAGTGTAGCGTCGCTTGTGATTTGCCACTGAACGAAGAAAGAGAACTTCACAGGCTTTTACCTCCATCATTCCGGCTGACCCTTCGTAATTACGGCAGCAGTCCTTCTGATGCTCTGCTTTCCATTTTTCAAATTTGTCAAGCTGATTTTTCAGTTGCCACTGTCCAGTATTCTCACAGGTGTGACAGAAGGAAGACATAACATGCGTATCGATGACCATGCCAGTCAAGATGTCGATAAAATACTGCCAACACCTATCAGTAACTTATGACCTCTAGTTAGCCATGTTGCATCAAAGCTGACAGCGATGTCAATGACTTCTTTTTTATTAATGGTACGATGCTGTCTCTTAGCGTGCTCAGCTCGGACGATGCTGACGGAACGTTGAAATACTGTAGAGTGCATGGAATCCAAATGATCAAAAATTTGATCTGCATATTTATGAAATGTTTTCTGGTGCAGGCCAGGGAGGTCTAGGTTCTCACTGAAGAGATTGAACGTAGATGGGCCCATTCCAGACATGAGGGCACCAAGAACAGCAGATTTGTTGATTGCATGTCCTCGAGGGCCGCGGCCTTCTGGTTCCCTCTCGGATGTGTACATTCTAGAAATTGCTTTTTCACATGTGTGACACACAACTTCCAGGAAGAAAGAGAAACCCTTAGACTTGGTGTTGTCAGTTCTTGTTTGCAATGGCTTTGCTTACACACATTGCAACACACATTTTTAAGAAGGTTGTTGAAGAAAGAAATGTCCACAATGGTTTTGTACATAGGTTTAGGCTGGGCGCAGACAGTATTATGAGATGCAACATTCTTGCTCGTGCTCAAGTTAATTTTTATAACAGATCGACTTGGGCCAGTGGTGAACGGCACTACTAAATCAGAAATTTGAACTTTAGGTCTATTGTAAAATGTGGAAGAAAGCAACTGCCATTTCCGCCTGTACACAAAACAATTGTTCGCTTGCGTGTAACGTGGTGTTCGATATTTTTCTCTTGTTTAAATTTCAGTGATATGTGTTCTATTACTTCAAAATGGGAAGAATATGTAAGAGATCAAAGCAAATATCCGCTGCCAGGTCGCGTCGACAGTGTGTAATTTCTAGCAGTGGTAAAGGTAAGACAGAAACAGCGGTGAATGATACACAAACAACATGGAATTTCTGCATACCATTATCCAGTGGCAAATCACAAGCGACGCTACACTGTTTTGCTATCAGATGGCGATTCCAAGGCCTACAACAGACTCTGCGACATCAAACCGTATGGACCAGAAGTTGACATTACCAAACAAGAGTGCATCAACCATGTTGCAAAGCGATTAGGCACTGCACTGAGGACACTGCTTACTGACTGCAGGAAACAAAAAGTCACCCTTGAGGGAAATGGCCGTGGTCGTCTAACCCAAAATGCCATACGAAAATTGTGTATTTACTACACCAGGGCCATCCGCCAGCATAGTACAGCCCCAGAGATGAAACAAGCCATCATGGCTTCTCTCTACCACGGGTATTCGACAAACGACAAACCCCAACATAATTTGTGTCCGCCAGGCAAAGATTCCTGGTGTTTCTATCAGGCTTCCATCGCCAAAGGAGAAGCTGCCGGACCACACGAGACCAAGGTTCACACTCCGCTAGACTACAACCTGCTCTATATGCACTTAGCCCCTATTTATGAGCGTCTTACTGATCAGCATCTGATCAAGCGGTGTGAGCTAGGTGCAACACAAAATGCAAATGAAAGCCTACACAATGTTATATGAAGTCTTTGCAGCAAGTGGAAATTTGTGTCATTAAAAAATAAGCCAAATTCAGTGTTATTGTGGCCGTTGGAGAGTTCAACTTTGATCCATCAGCCAGTGCAGAAATAAAAAAGCTGTATGGTCACGCATCTGGAACAAACTCAATACGCCTTTGAGAGGTGCGATTGAGGAAACTTCTGGCCAACAGCCAGAAACATGAGGCTGACAAACTTGTGAAAAGAAGAAAAATTAGGCAACAGGCAAGACAACGGCGACAGGAGGAAATGCAGGAAGCTGAAGGAGGTGCAGCATATAGTCCTGGAGGATTTTAAACACATTCAGCCCTCCAGAATGGATTATATTGGACAAGACAAGGCACTCGGTGAGTAAAATGCATTTTTCTTAAAACTAACATTTTATTGACCCAAAATTTTTGATTACTAACACACTATCAAACAGAATAGTCTCAAATTTGGCAAACTCTACTGTCATTTCGCTGTCATCATTGCTGTTCTATGTATATATATATATATATATCATTATGTGTACAATTTATATTTTGTCTACATCCGTGGGAGGCTGGTAGGGCTTACTATTACCTGGGAATTTCTTATGAAAAATTCAGGTAATTGTAACGACTGTTAGGGTCAGTGTTTGTATTTGCTAACTGAAAGGCTAACGATTAGTTCGTTATAGAATACCGCTTCAGTTTGCTAAACGAACCAGTATTTCTTCGTGTTTAGGTGTGACGTCACGTCGATCGTCATTTTTAATTTACATGACCTATTTTCAGTCCTGTATATAATTTTATACGTTTTTGATCTAAACTCTTGTCTACTTGTACATTTAACGACGACTCGTCTCGTTTATTTTTGTAGTGTTATTTTAAACGTTTTCTTTTCTTCTGATTAATATGTCCGTGTCTTCCTTATTTGCTTTATATCTGTTACGTGGTGTCGTATAATTGAATATATCACTTCACTGTATTTCATTTTCTTGTGCCTTCCGTTGTATATTGTCACATGTGCTCGTCTCTTGTTTACATTGAAGAACATATCTACAGTACATATTAGTTGAGTTTATATAGAAGTTGTATATTTTAAGATAATTAATATACTATTGTAAGTTGGTTACAAACCTATAACCATGACTACATTAGAGGAATGTATTAACATTGGTATGTATGCCAAAACTCATTCCACTATACGAGAACAAGATTTGTTAAGAGAAAACCAATATGCAGAGGCGAGAATAAATTCTTTGGTTCGTGATACGACGAAATTGAGAAACGAGTTGAAAGAGAAAGATACAGAAAGAGTAAACCAAAGTGCTGAGGTCAGAATAAAGGGTCTTATTCGTGATATGGCGAAATTGAGACTCGAGCTGAGAGAGAAGAATGATAAAGAGAAATCTCTTTTTCATGAGTTGGTTACTGTGAAAGCAGAATACGAGAATTTTAAATGTAAGACACAGACTTATGTAGATTCAGAGTCTGATACATTGAATGCTCTAAGAAAAGAGAACTCTGAACTTAGGAATAATATTACACGACTAAGCGACAGAAACAATGAGTTACAAGTTAGTAAGTCAGAACATAGAATAATTACTCCTGATTTGGAATTGGGAAATTTAAAACAGGAGATCAGTTATGAGAATGATAAGGAAATGGCTCTTGCCAGTAAGATGGAACAAGTAAAAATGGAGTATGAGAAATTCAAAATTGAGGCCAAGAAACGTGTAGATTCCAAGTTGGTCCAGATTTTTGGTCTATTAGATGAGAATGAAGATCTAGTTCAACAACTTGAGGATAAAAAAATAGGATTGCCCAATAATGTTGCTGAGCTTAATAAAAGCGATTATTGCGCTATTGAATCACTACAACTTGAACTTGAACAAGAAAAGGCAAAGAATATGAAAAGTGTCAGTAGACACACTATAAAAATTGAACAACTGACTAAAACATGCTGCTGCAGAACACAAAGATTTAGAGATCATTAAATTACATCGAAGGATAGATGTTTTGTTAGATATTATAGCACAGATGTAGGCCAAGATGGCGGCGTGGTAGGCCGCACTTTTGTGTTGTGCATTTCATGTCGTCGTTTTGGAGGCTGCATCAGTGGTAACAGCCCTTATTAAGGCTGTATGAGTTTGTAGTGTGTTTGGCTTTTTCTGGATTATGTTGCTAAGTATTTTAAAGATGAAAACATCAAGTTTGCCTATCATGTGAGTTCGCTGTTTGTGTTGATACAAGCAGCCAAGATGGCGGTTTTGTGATGTGTCGATCGGACAGTGTTTCAAAACATTACAGATTTATTGAGGGCTATTGTTACTGCTCCAGGTACATTTTTGTATGTACCTGCAAGGATACTTGGAGAGGAGATGGGCACCGCCAAGCAAACCTCTTGCCCACTGAAATGCTATGATGGAAAGTCAACTCAGTAATAATTTGCCGGATCGGCCGATGCCCGGATTAACAACGACCGCGCTCTCATTGCCCCTTGAGAGTGATAAGTCAGCGAATGGGGTACAAACACCTGTTTTGAAACTTCCAAGAGAAAGCTTTGTTGTTGGAACTTGGAATGTACGCACGCTATATGCGTGTGGAAAAGTCAAATAACATTACGTTAAATGGGCAAACGTTAGAAGAAGTTAACACCTTTAAATATCTCGGGTCCACTATATGTAGTGACGGAAGATCAATTAAAGAAATCAAGACAAGACTTGAGATGGCCTCAGCTGCCATGACAAGGTTGAATGTGATCTGGAAAAGTAACATTAGTTTTCCTGTGAAGATTAATTATACAAATCACTTGTATTATCTATTCTCTTGTATGGGTGTGAGGGCTGGACACTTACTGCAGATACGGAGCGAAGGATTCAGGCTTTCGAGCATAAATGTTATAGAAGAATTTTGCGCATTTGCTATAAAGAGCACAAAACAAATGTCTATGTTAGAGAGAAGATAAACACCTATGCAGGCCACCAAGAACCACTTTTGTCAATAGTTAAACGTCGAAAGCTTGCCTGGTTTGGGCATGTAACTCGTCATGACTCCCTTTCGAAAACGATCCTTCAGGGAACAGTCGAAGGTAAACGGAGAAGAGGAAGGCAGAGAAAATCCTGGGCTGATAACATCAAAGAATGGGCAGGACACGGTTTTTCCACACTTGTACGCATTGCTGAGGATAGAGAGCAGTGGAGAACCCTGTCTGCTGATGCTTCCACCATGGCACCCCTACGACCCACGACGGGTTACGGGCTGAGATGAGATGATGATAGCACAGAATCATGTATTACCATCTGGTGGAATTGACTTAGGTGTTAAATTGGGCTACCGTGATATTTTACCACACCCAAACGACTTTGCGCAAAAGCATAGCATTCCAAATGCTAAACTTAGTGATGATACACATCGTTTTCATAAGGGTGATATTCGACTTCCAGCATTCAATGCTAAGATTCAGTTACAACGAGGTGATAGTCGATCATTCCGAGGAAAATATAGTTTTCATCGTCAGGATTCTTATGTCAGGGATTCCTGTCGTAACCATTATGATTCTCATGATGGTGGATCTTGGCGTAAGGCCAGTGGTGGTTATGTCACTATGGAAAAATGTCCACCACAAGAAAGTAATAATAGTAAACTAGATACCCTTAAGGGAGGTGAAAAGAAGTTTTTCCAGGAGACCAAACTTCATGAGGATAATTGTTATTGTGATAGTCATGATGAACATATTGGGGGTGTTACAACTGTTGACATGAAAGATGTGACATGTCAGATTGACAAGCACTGGGTTACACCCGGTGGTAATGAGCTACGACATGTGAAATATGCTCATTTGGGAGTTGTGGATAAGCATACTGGTTCGGATGATCATAAGTATAAACATGATTCCTCCACCACTACGACATGTAAGGAACCATGTGTACGTAATAATACTTCCGTGCACTTGACTTGCACGACACATGATAGGTCCAATGATTCTCGGGCTCAGTTCAGACCTGGCCGAGATCATATTTCATTGAATCGCACTGTTTTGGTGCGTAATTTACCTTCTAGCTCGACTTGGTATGCACTTGGGGAATTTTTCCAGCATATCGGAGATGCTGAATTTGTTCGTATGTTCGAACTTCACCACTCTTCTCACAACTAGCATTTGTTCGCTTTTCGAGGTATTATTTTGCTCGTAAGGCTGTAAAATTCAAAAATGGTTCTTGGTTTGCACACCATTATTTAGATGTGCAACTCGCACCCAATTCTACACCACGCACTTTGTAATTGAGTTGGCCTATTTGTTTTCTTATGTCTTTGGATGTTTTATTTTTATACATCCATAGTCTGTTGTGCTACTGTCTATATCTATGTGCACATGTTATTTATTTTAGTAATCTCGGCATTGCTTTCTTTTCGGATATTTTCTCTGATTATATCTGTCATCAGTGATACGTGCATTATTTTGTACTGACTTCACTGTTCTCTAACACTTTATTTCATTGAGTTGTGTAACGATGATTCGTTACTTTTGTGCGCATGACGGGCCGCCTTCTTGGCGATCGAAAAGATGTCATCACATACATCGATGACATCTGTCTATTTCACGATTCTTGGGAAGACCACATTACTGGTTTGCCTTCTCTTTTTCTTACGTTACGTCAACACGGTTTGACTGTGCGACCTACCAAGGTCCAAATAGGTAACCTTAGATTATATCCTGATGACACAACAGTCAAACGGATTTTAGATATTTCTACTCCATTTACGAAGAAGCAAGTAAGAAGCCTATTAGGCTTAGTTAATTTTTACCATAAATTTATTCAACATTTCGCACAAATTTCTGCTCAATTGTCCGGACTGCTAGCCAAAAGTAGTCTAAATAAAATTACATGGACAACGCAGTGCGATATCGCTTTAATTAAAATTAAGAAGATATTTACAAATCCGCCTATTTTATTGTTGCCAAACCTACATGTTCCACGTGTAAGAGGCCTCTTAATCAAGTTTCCTTAACAGTTTCCCTGAGCCGGAAGTATGTAATCCGAAAGATATTTTGGGGTTAGTTGTACGTTGTATAATTTTATATTTTGCATTTATTAACATGTGAAAATTGCTAGTGGATGTCCAAGTCATACGAGTCTGACAACCTCAGCATATAGAATGATAGTTTCATGAATCACCAGTGCAAGAGCTCGAGACTGCTCTATGCGGGTTTCGCATAAAAAACCAAAAGCAGAGGTAGTCCCAAGTTCCAGATGAAGCAGGGAGTGGATGATGATAGAACTTATGTACATACTTATTATATTAACCTTTTCAACAAGTGCAAATGTAAATGTAAACACGTACAATATAAATGGAATGAATATTTTCAGCTCACTAGAATTAACATTAATGCTCAGAAAGAGTAAAGTTCTGAGGCAGATGAAATGGTGGAACGGAAATGGAGGAGACCTGATTTTGTGTCGGAAAACACAAAACTCAAGAGGGTATTTGTTTCTGTCTTATTTCATGATACTAGTCGCTTGTACCAATTGGTGGTGTTATCTGTGGAACAAGTGAGTGGCAAAAGTGGCATACATTCATTGCTAGACACCTACAGCAGACGGGTCTTAACAGACGCTGGACTATCTTTGCAATTACTCCACGATACTACGAGAAATGTTTGCGGCCACCAGACGTGACCCGGAACGAGAGTGATCCAGTCCATAATTTGCAAAGAACAAGCATCAAGTGAAGCAGAAACCTAACGACATCTTACTAGCAGCTAAGTACCCATTCAAAGCTTACAAATGAACCCTCTAATAAGTAACTTTTCAAATCAGGAGAGGACATTTGAAAGACTATCTAATTCCCCCCACCCTTATTTATTTTACATTTGTTTAAAAAAAAAATATTATTAAATTTTGTATCTGTAAATATAGAAATTTATAGTTGATTTAGTCATTTTGATTGAGCTGCACCCGTAAGTATAAGTCACTTAAAATACCTATAACAGAGCTATTTAAGTAATATTTTTTTGAGTTAAATCAGTTGGCAGCTCATCAGAACGGGCTAAATGTTAACTCATAGAAGGGCAGGAAAGATAAAGTGTTTACACGGCCTGGATCCTATCAGCCGTAGTACTTTAAGTTCCTATGAGGCACCTGATGCGTGATGCCATATGATGATGGATGGTATCCGCATGTCTGGTTTTGTGTGGTGTGCAGATGTGTTCAGTCAAAACAATGTTCATACAAAAATAACAGGGCAATCCACATAGGACGTCAGTAAACTCACGACGTATAAAGTCAATGATTCTTGTAACAGCCGTTGACGTTTTTCTTCATTATTTATTGTGGACGCCACAGTGACAAAATGGTTACGCGAATATGTAGGCACATCAAACAGTCATTATCACAGCAACATTCAATACAGCAATAGACGGTAGACATCATTACAATGATGAGTCAGATGCATGTTATATTTCAAAGTGCTGTAAATGTAGTCAGGTGGAAAACTCCATCCTTTTCTATAACAGCCAGGAGATAACCAGATGTATGAGATCAGTTCACTCTCCTTAGTTTGACTTCAGCAAGACAGACACGTCGGCCGAAGTATAAATAATGTCCTCAAAAATATCCTCTAGATAATAAAGGTTTTCCAAACCTAGTTCATTTAACAAAGTAGCAAGTAATGGTCCTTGGTACATGCATCAACCGATGCAGTACAATGCAGCGACATGTGAGCTGGGAAAAACATCTCGTGACGACGACTTTCGAAGACAGGCTATGAATCGAAATCGCTCACGACCCAAAATCGATAGAGTTAATGAAAAAAAGTCAATTTACCTTGTTTCCAAGAAATACAGAAATATCACGCCTCCCGGCATGTGCAAATACACTAGAGGTATTATCCCGAATAAACGACATATCCATAAGAGGACTACACATCCCTGACAGAACAAAAAATAGCGGAGATCCCCTCTTCAACGAGGCATCTCTTTCGCCATTCCAAATCGCTCACTCCACTAGTGGTGGGCGGAAACCGATCGACCAAGAAGCAAGACAAGTCATGCGCAGTCCAGCGCAAAATGACCACAGCTCAAACTTAACTGCATTCGATACCAACGCGAGAAGACAAATGCTTACCGAGAAAAGTGACTATAAATTTCAAGCAGTTGTTGCCCTTGCGTTATAAAATAGATATTGAAATAAAACGATGTTGCGAGAATTTATCACGCAACATATCACCACCTCCTCCCGATAAAAAAAAAATGTGGAACATATTTTTTTTTTCCAATATCAAAGAGCATGCGATAAGCGGCTCAAAACGCACGAATTATGCGCTGATAATTAACTAAATTGCCAAACAATAGGCTAATTATAGAGTGTCTGGTGAGGATATACCTCAACAGAAAATAAATATGTCTCAAAAAATATTCACATCGGGGAGGTGTCACCAACCCACATCACGTTAGCATGTAAACACAATATACGTATGCAAGTTACCATAATCATCATTAAACAGCATACTCTAATATTGTCTTTAAAAATGGATGTACAAATCTGATAGGAAAATTTAAATAGTACATTCTTTGACATGTAATGACATAAGTACATAGTAAAGTTAAACTACATGACGATCCAGGACATATGCTCTGGTATTCCGAGGGTAAGTACACAATCTAGAACTCGTCATGCTTGATACTAGTAAGGTAAGTCCTCAGCTCAACAATGACATTCTGAGAAAGTACAAGCAATATAATGCTAATTAATAACTAATATGCTTCATAATGTACAATACATTATTAATAATTGTGGCTGTTTAGTAAACTAACGGCCCTTATATTAACTACTCAGTCCTCCTCTATCATCTTAAAAACGAACAGAAGAAGATGACAACAAAGCACGATAGTGTGTACATATAAAGTAAGTACAGATGTGCTAATCTATTGTAGAAATATAGGTGTGTTATGACTCTGTAATATATGGAAATATAGGACAGAAGTATTAGTTGGAGTCATGTGGGCATCTAGACAAAATGTCAGCCATCACATTATCCGCACCACGGATAGCTCGTACCGTGAAGTGAAAAGGTTGAAGAGCTATAGCATATCGAGTGGATCTCGAACTCTTCAAATTCTTAGTCTGAATAGCTGTAGAGCTTTCTGATCAGTCTCTAGAATGAAATGTGCGCCCAGGAGGAATCTTTGTAGTTTTAGAATTGACCAAACCATCGCTAACAACTCACGGTCTAAAACCGAGTAGTTCCTCTCTGCCGCATTTAGTTTTCTAGAAATGTACATAACAGGATGCAGAGTATTTTGATATTCTTGCATCAGTGCTGCTCCAATCCCAGTGGATGAAGCATCACTCCGAAGAACAAAAGTCCTATCAAGAGTAGGTAATCTTAAGATGGGAGGAGAAGAAAATATATTCTTGATTTGGTCTAGTGAAGATTGGCATTCTTCAGACCAACGGACCAGATTAGGCGAACCTTTCTTCAACAATGTTGATAGAGGTGCCATGATCGAAGATAAATTTGGAATAAATCTCCCATAAAATTGAATTAAACCTAAGAGACTCCTAACTTGTTTCTTCGTTTTAGGAACAGAGATGTTCAGTATTTTGGAAGTATTGTGGTCTTCTGTCTTCAAGAGACCATGACCAACACGATGACCCAGGAAAGAGATTTTCACCAAAACCAACAAAAGCTTTAGAAGGTTTTGCTGTCAAATTATTCTCACGTAGAGTGGACAGTAAGTCATATAACCCTAAATAGTGATCTTCCCAGGTATCACTGAAGAGACAGATGTCATCTAAGTATGCGATGACATCCGAACGATGTGACAGAATTCGACGCATCATGCGAACGAAAGTGGCCGGGGCGTTCATGAGACCAAAAGGCATAACATTCCATTGAAATAGACCCCTAGGTGTAGAAAAAGCAGTAAGAGGTTTGGCATGCTCTGCTAAAGGCACTTGCCAATAACCTTTAGACAAGTCAAGTTTAGTGAAGAATCTAGAATTAGAAAGTCTAATCAGTAGATCTTCTAACAAAGGCATCGGTTCAGCATCGAACTTTGTGACCTGATTCAATTTGCGATAATCAACGCAAATTCGTATGTTCTTATCCTTCTTCCGGACAATAACCATGGAAGAAGAATATGGTGAAGTCGATGGTTCAATTATATTTAATTGAATCATTTCATCCAATTCCTTTTCCACTTGCGACTGAAAGTGTATAGGGATAGGATAAGGCCTAACCCTAATTGGATTATTGTCGGTAAGAATTATGTCATGTTCTATGACATCTGTGTGTCCAGGAATGTCAGTGAGAACATCCTGAAATGATTGTAACATCGACGAGACTTGTCGATGTTCGTCACCAGAAAGATTAGGAGAAACAGAAACGTTTTTCCAAGATTCCGTGGAATGTAATGGAACCACTGGAAGGGGAAGGTTGACATCAGAGAAGGTAGCTTCCTCATCCTGAATGACAGACAGGGATGAATAATGACCGTGAGGTGCAGGAGCATCATCCGTTGCCTGGAAAATAGGCAGCAAATAGTCCGGACGTTCGTGAAATTCCGAAAGCATGTTTATGTGGAAAGTTTTATGCTTTCCATCAATATCGACCACATAGTCAACATCGGAAATCCGAGAGACTATTGCATACGGACCTTTCCATGCAATAAGAAGTCTATTTTCCCTACTAGGGAGTAGGACGAATGCTTTGTCACCTGGACAAAGTTGTCGTAGACATCTATTCTTGTTAGCAAACTGTCTTGCCTTCTCTTTAGCAATTTCTGATGAAGCAGTTGCTAGCTTACATGCCTCAATGATCTTTTGTCTAAGAGCAATGACATACTCATATGAGGATTGAGTTTCATCGCTAATAATATCGGCAGTGATGAGATCGTGTAATAAAGACATAGGGCCGCGTGGACGCGCGCCAAAGACAAGTTCGAAGGGAGAAAATCATGTGTGTTCATTAGGGACTTCTCTATAGGCAAAGAGAGCCGCGGGTAAAACCCTGTCCCAATCTTGAGGATGATCTTCAGTTATCTTACCAAGCAAAGTCTTGAGCGTTCTATTCAGACGCTCAACTAACCCATTAGACATAGGATGGTAGATACTACTGAGAGATCGTTCAATATGTAAGGTAGACATTACCTGTGACATAGTGTCAGATATGAGTTGTGTGCCATGGTCTGACAATATTTCTCTGGGGAACCCCAAGCGAGAAAATATCAACCAAAGAGCATCTGCGATATCTGTAGTAGATATGCTCTTAAGAGGAATAGCCTCTGGCCAACGTGTGCACATATCGACACATGTAAGGATAAACTGATGTCCTCTGGCCGACTTGACCTTAAAAGGGCCAATAATATCTATGGCCATTTTCTGAAACGGCCGAATAGGAATGTCAGCAGCCTGGATAGGCGCAGCATGTCGTGGTCCTCTAGATTTGACCTCCTGACATACCTTGCATGATCGGCAGTAAATACGAATGTCCTTATTGACAAAAGGCCAAAAGAAAGCCGCAAGGACTCTCGACTTCGTACGGGCAAAACCCATATGTCCAGCACATTGCGAGTCATGAGCATGTTGTAATATTTGGACTCTCATGCTCTTGGGAACAAGAATTTGCGAATGTGCCGACGTAGTCGAATCTTGTACCATACGTACAAGTACGCCGTTTCTCATTGCAATCCAAGATTTTCTATTTGTATCCTGATTCGGATCACCTTTCTTCGCAAGAACGAAGAATTTTTTTTAAAGAAGGATCTTCTTCTTGCAATTTTATGAAAGAGTCACGAGTGATTACTAAGTGACTATCTTGGCTATCAACTTCATTATCACTATTCAGTGAAGTTTCGGGTGTTTGTAGAGCTTGTGCTCTTGTAACTACTGCATTTGTAGCTTGCATGTTATTATCTTCCCAAGCAGCAATCTGCTGTGGGGTACACTCCCTAACTCCGTGAATACGACCAATAATAAGGTCCGCAATAGGATTAGGTAAGAGACAAGCATGCACATCTCCAGTAAAGAAAGGAGTGGCATGCGAATTACAGCAGTAGGATATTTTTCTAGAGTGCCGCCAAATGTGACACATTTAATAACCCTTCCTGTAGCACAAGATGGATCTACAAGCGATTGTCTAACACCAATAGTGGTGCATCCGGAATCGAAAAGTAGTGAGACCGGAGTATCATTAACAAGACCCTTATGTAGAATTAAAGAACCCCTCCCGTCATGCGCAACAGCAGCCGGAAGAGCGGGAAGTGGGTGACCACAACTCAAAGTAGTTATGGTACCCGGTTCGAATAAAGTACTGCATTGGGGGGCATTTGTTTGCTCTCTCAAAGTCAAAAGCAGAACCATTGACAGCGTCAAAGTTTTTACTATCAACAACATGATTACAGGCTCCCTCAGTTTCCTGTTGTACAGCATTAGCCTGCTGATATCTCTTTTTTTTGTGTTGAGATCTACCCCGACTATTATTACCTCTGAAGTTATCAGAGTTATTATTATCTCTGCAGTTATTATTGTCTCTATTGTAATTGTTATCCTGGTTCGAATTCCAGTTTCCACGATTACTATCATGTTCACATTGATGCTAACATCTATTTGTTTGGTTCTGAGGTCTTCGGCAGGAATAACCTCTATTACCATATCCTCTTTTGAAATGCTTATAATTATTAGGGTGATAGTAACGAGTACTATCAGGTTGTCTCCAATTCTTCGAAGAAGAATCACTATGAAATTGGTTTCCATGATTTTGACAGAAATTACCGCTACTCTTTCTATCAAAATTTTGTTGGAATCTACGAGCAAAGTTTTGGCCATACGGAGCTGCCGAAGCAACTGGTAAACCTTCTTTCACCTTAGAGTTACCCATGGTTATGTGTGGGTGCGCAGTTACGTATTGGCAACAGAAATCTTCCATTTCTTTTATTGTTTTAGGTTTACGTTCATGAAGGAAAGCAAGGAAAGACTCATTGACAGACGACATGACTTTGTCTCTAAGTATTAAGTCCATAAGTCCTTCATAAGTTTTTTCCGTCTTAGATTGTTCAACCCATCGTGAGAAAGTAATGCGTATTCTTGCAATAAACTCGGAGAATTCAACTCCATTTTCAGGTAACATGTTTTTAAATTGTAGACGATAGCCGTCTCCGTTAAGCTGATATTTCTTTAACAAAGCGGCCCTGACAACCTCATAATTGTTCTTGTCAGGTTCATCCACCATATTTAATATACTTAGAGCTTTACCTGTCAGTATCCCTGATAACTGATAAACATATTTTGCTTTGTCTATGTTATGAGCTGTACATGCTTGTTCAAATCTGTCCAGATAGAACATTATGTCATCGCTGGAAGGACTAAATGTTGGTAACTTAATCTTAAAAGTATCATTATTAGCCTTACCAGAAGATGAACCCTTGTTTGAATCATTACCATTACTCATGCTCGTCAATTTCAATTTTTCCAACTCTAAAGCTAAGACCTTTTCTTCATGTTCCATTTTTGCTTTCTCTTTCCTCTCATCAGACTCTCTCTGTAATCTTCTTTCCTCAGCCTGAGCCTCTTTTTGAAGTCTTTCATTTTCAGCTTCTTTTTTCAAGTCTTTTATTTTCAGCCTCTTTTTCAAGTCTTTTATTTTCAGCCTCTTTTTCAAGTCTTTTATTCTCAGCTTCTAGCTGGAGTTTTCTTTCCTCAGCTTCTGATTCCCTTTTTTGTTTTTCCATTTCCATTTGGAATCTCTTTTCATCCACCTGCATCTGCAGTTTCTTTTGTTCAGCTTCCATCTGCAGTTTCTTTTGTTCAGCTTCCATTGCTTTATCATATCGAGCAGTTGCAAATTCTTCTAACTTATCACCAGTCTTCCCAAGCAATTTACCCTGCTCAATAAAGTGCTCAAATGTAGACATGTTGTCTAACATATGAGTCCAAAACCTGAAATAATTAACTAATTTATTTCAAACCTAAGTGTAACAAGTCTTAATTAAGCACTTGTATATTCACATCACCTTATATTATCCCAGTCTCTGTGGGAAACAAGTCTCCAATCAAAGAACTTGTATATGAAATACCAACAATCAATTCTTGATCATAAGTGCACTTCTCATTCAATAGTGCACGACACTATTCATCATTCATTTATCATCAGTGTAGTAGTAACAGTGCATTAGCATAGCCCATTAACTAATTACTATAACTATAAACAATGACTATGTAAACACATGCAGAATGTAAACATTGAAAATGTAAACAATACAAACAATGTAAACAATAACAATGTAAACAATAACAAAGATCAGCAACAATACAAAAACGTTCGCAGAAATCAACTAAAAATAAAGCAGAAATTAATGGAATATCACAAAAAATGTGACGATATCTGCGATAGAATTAAACAAAATACATGACACCACAGTGTATAAACAAAAATGTTGTATGAAACTAAAATATAGTCAAGATGAGGCTAACAAATACAAACAAATCAAAACAAAACTAAAGAATGCGAAATAATAACGAAAACAATATTAAAACATGTCATCACAACTAACATAAATAGCAACAGAAGTCGCTTAGCAAATTCCAGTATTGGAAATTTGCAAACCTTACAGAAAACGCTCACAATAGACGACCTCTATGACGTGGCATAATCTAACGGAGACACCACCCAACCGAGAACCCGCTGAAATATAAACATATAAATATACAAATAACATATAAACATATAACATATCGAATGAGATGATACACAGAAGACTCAGCAGAAGTATAAGGGCACAGTTTACATACAAACAGGCCACTTAACTTATAGGCTTCCAATCGTAGAACAGCAGAAAAAACGGATGTCAATCAACGTCCTAAAGAGCGAAGCTCCAACGATGATGGCACATCTGAACTGCTTCCACTGCTAACACGATAGTACAAGAGCTTCTGAAATACTGTGTGTTGAGTTGTTTCGGCACTTGACCTTCTAATCCAAAAGTAAGTTGATGGAAATCGGTACTTGGCCTTCTTCAGAAAACAACCCGTTTCAACCGGCACTTGACCTTCACAAAAACGACAGCACTGGAACCTTGACAGCAGCAACTTGCGTGACTTGCGTAAAAGATAACAGCAGTCCGAGTTATCCGGCAACATGTAACAACGCCGGGTACTGTCAAATTCTTGTTTCCGTCAAAAAGTTGAAATTTTGACTTTTACCGGGCAACGCCGAGTACTTTGAAAATTTTGAAGATGTTGACTGTATTGAAGAATGTTAATTTCTTGAAGGATGCTGATGAATTCTTGTTGAAAATGAAGTGGGTAAGGGACCCCGTGTTTGCTGGTACCAGAATCAAACCAGCTTATGGCCACCAAATGATGCGTGATGCCATATGATGATGGATGGTATCCGCATGTCTGGTTTTGTGTGGTGTGCAGATGTGTTCAGTCAAAACAATGTTCATACAAAAATAACAGGGCAATCCACATAGGATGTCAGTAAACTCACGACGTATAAAGTCAATGATTCTTGTAACAGCCGTTGACGTTTTTCTTCATTATTTATTGTGGACGCCACAGTGACAAAATGGTTACGCGAATATGTAGGCACATCAAACAGTCATTATCACAGCAACATTCAATACAGCAATAGACGGTAGACATCATTACAATGATGAGTCAGATGCATGTTATATTTCAAAGTGCTGTAAATGTAGTCAGGTGGAAAACTCCATCCTTTTCTATAACAGCCAGGAGATAACCAGATGTATGAGATCAGTTCACTCTCCTTAGTTTGACTTCAGCAAGACAGACACGTCTGCCGAAGTATAAATAATGTCCTCAAAAATATCCTCTAGATCATAAAGGTTTTCCAAACCTAGTTCATTTAACAAAGTAGCAAGTAATGGTCCTTGGTACATGCATCAACCGATGCAGTACAATGCAGCGACATGTGAGCTGGGAAACATCTCGTGACGACGACTTTCGAAGACAGGCTATGAATCGAAATCGCTCACGACCCAAAATCGATAGAGTTAATGAAAAAAAGTCAATTTACCTTGTTTCCAAGAAATACAGAAATATCACGCCTCCCGGCATGTGCAAATACACTAGAGGTATTATCCCGAATAAACGACATATCCATAAGAGGACTACACATCCCTGACAGAACAAAAAATAGCGGAGATCCCCTCTTCAACGAGGCATCTCTTTCGCCATTCCAAATCGCTCACTCCACTAGTGGTGGGCGGAAACCGATCGACCAAGAAGCAAGACAAGTCATGCGCAGTCCAGCGCAAAATGACCACAGCTCAAAACTTAACTGCATTCGATACCAACGCGAGAAGACAAATGCTTACCGAGAAAAGTGACTATAAATTTCAAGCAGTTGTTGCCCTTGCGTTATAAAATAGATATTGAAATAAAACGATGTTGCGAGAATTTATCACGCAACAGCACCCTAGAATTGAAGCACTAGTCTTCCATTTACATCTCTGCCAAGAGTAATCTTGAGCGAAATGTAGACACATTTGAAGCCCCTTAGTGGATACTCTGAAGTTTGGTCACTGTTGGACCATCACTGCAGAGCAAGGGGAATAAATCCCGTGACAATGTGGAAAAATGAGACTCTACTATAGAGTATAGATATATATATATTTAGGGTCAGGGGTACCAATTAGGAGAGATGTTGTTGTCCTCAGGACATGAGGCGGAAAGAGCCCACCACAGAGAAAGGGTGGCTCTAATGCTGTCTAGGGAAGCAAGCACAGAAGGCACTTATAGAATGGGAAGCAATGGGACCCCGAATTATAACAGCGAGATTTAAATCAGCCAAAAAGAAAGTAAATATAAAAACATTATACAGTGTTATGCACCAACAAATGATAAAGAAGAATCTGAGAAAGAAGACTTTTTCACACAAAAATGTGCCACAGCTGTTAAGTGTGTAAATAATCCAGTAACAGGGAGTTACATAAAAAGGGATGAATGGAGAAATCACTTTATATGAGGTTTTCTATAAAAAGTATCATAAAGAAGATGGAGCGTAGGGAAGAATGATAAAACTGGGTTTAGTTGAATGGTACATGTGGAAGAGGTCCACAATAAGCGTTTCACATTAATGACAATTTTTTGGAGAGATCTGTCACAGCGTTATTTCGCCGTGCATTTTATGTCTAGTGATCGTCGAAAAGCCGGTCGGGAAAGACCTAACTGACTGGCGTAGATAGCCGGTCCGGAGGGTCATGTGACTACCGGAAGTCGGGGGGAAAAGGCGCAAGATTGGGAATGAAAAGGTAGCATCTTGTCCGGGAAGGACGTTTTCCCTTATGCCAGCTGGATGGCTGTGTATTCTGTATTGGAGTACTGCGAATTTAGTGCCTGCCATGTTATCAGGTCTTGGTGATGGTTACGTTGTGTAGTCTAGAGTAGCTGTAGTGCCTAGATAGAATTATCTTCAAGCCATAGTTTGATAATATTTCGATGATTCAGAGATTGTCATTGTCATAGCTCTTGCGCTCGGATGAGTGATATTCATAGTATCTGTTTGAGGCATAGTTTGTACCTTCGTGTGTGGAGGTGTTAGCCCAGGCTGCTGGGGCGGGTTTACTGTGGTATTTACATACTTGTATATGTTGCGTTATGATGGCCGTTTGACGCCCTGATGCGTATTACTACAGTAAAGGGAAGTATCTGTGTAAAGGTGTTTATTACTTGCGTCAGCCAGTGTGTGTGTGGTCATACTCTTGGAAGGGCAAGCTAAAACTTCAGTGCTATTAATCCACACAGCAGTGGGATAACCCTTGGAGTGGGGATGGATAGGCAGCTAGATCCTTTTCGTGCCCTCCCCCCTCCCCCATGTGTCTTCCATGACAAACGGGTTTTTGACACGATCATATATGGCTATAAAATAGGTATTGAGATAAGATGCATAAAGATATTATTTGATGACATGAATAATGTTGATAAGGTAAATTGAGATAATGTAAATGTTTTGCCTTGTGAAAATAATTTTGACTCATACATGACCAGTGTTAAGGGATAGAAAAATTGCCCGAATTCTTGCTAGGTCTAGGGTATATTGTTGTTGGTAAATGTCACGAAGTGGATTTAAGATTAGAGGCTGTCAACATATAGTGACAAGACACTAGTGAAAAGAAAGACTGGAAAAGATTGATTTAGGTGAAAATGATAGGGACATGTGAAAAGTTGAATCTATTGGCCCCGAGGGCGAGAACCGAGAATAGACTCTTCACTCGCCACTCCGGACGTCTTAGCTGGCTATAGCTTTAACTACCTCTAACTACCCTAAGTGGATAAGGTTATATCAAGATTCACATACACCACGATGCAGACAACAGATAGCTACTGTACGTAATTGAAGTGACTGATCCAAACTATAAATGTACAGTTTTTATTTACACCTTTAAACAAAACTCAAATACATGTCAAATAAATAAAGTGCGTGGATGCACACCTGGAACAATCAAGCAGATATAAAATGAATCAACCCCAACCCTTCTCCCACAATTTCAACCTGTATGGGGAAAGAAGTTTAGATTAAACAAAATACACCACACTGCACTTGGTGGATGATCTTCAACAAAACTATGTCTCAGTTCTGTCTTTCTGGTCTACCACCTGTAGACTAAACTTCAACAGCTGTCTTCTGCTCTAACATCTGTAGAGGGTATTTTGATCCTGTTTCCCTCCACTATTCTGAAATCGACGACTAGGTTTAAACACTGGATTCTGGAAAAACTGGAATAGGTAGTTGGTTTTGCTGCTACAACTCTGGATTTACCTGCCCACTCACTCCTCTTGGTTCAAGCGTTCGGCTTTATTATGGCCGGGACGAAGCGAAATAATTATATCGACGCTGGCAGCATGCCAATTTGCGTGCGTAACATTTACTGAGCTCAGCACTCAGGATTTCCAACAATTCCTATTCACTGGAGGAAGGTCTTCCCTGCCTGGGAAGACGTATTTTTCCGTTCTTTGTCCGCCTCTGGCAATATCTCAAACCTTGTCTGAGATGCCACCCTTTGCCGTGGGGAAATTTGGTCCAAAATTTCGCCCTTCCCACAGGGCCGCTATACCTGCTGTTTAGACAGAAAAAAATGCAACAGCTGAACAACACATCAATAATCTATTCCTCTACAACAACTAACTCCCTGACGTTAACCTTTAACTCCCCTGCTCTATTCCCGTTATGTACCACCATACAAAATAATCATGCCCAATAAGTCAGCACTCCCCCACTCAACTCCCTTCTCTACACCACCCAATTCCAAAATAAACAATGGCTGACCCCGATCGTCTTGTTCTACATGACTAACTCTGAAACACAACAGTCTTCCTCACTGGCTCTACCTGTGCAGACGTACTGTGGCCCGCTTCTACACTGTTACTAAATTCAGCACTGTTACCAAAATTTAAAATAGCCCTCTCTGAGAATCATAAACTCCCGTCAATAAAATAATCACATACAAAATGATAATACAAATATTATTTCCCTTTAAAGTACATCTCACGTATTCTGAATACACAGGGCAACAAATGCCCAAATAATAACGTATAACCAGTTTATGCTAGCATCTGCCTACAGCCCAATAGTTATGCCTCAACACAGGTTATCAATTACCCTGTAGTTACAACCACGTGTTGCCGCATTCTTGCAACCACGTGCTCCTGCATAACTATTCATTAAATGATAGCACCCACGTGCTCCCGTCTAATTATATATGCAACTATATAACTCAGAATAACCTCTCAATGAAAATACACATTACCCGTGCTCCCGCCATTCTGTACATTACCATAAATCACAGATGCGGATTCTCTACAGACCTACTTTGAAATAATCCAAAGCACGCCCGTAACATCTCAACTTTTAAACAATTTTACATACCGCTATTCCTTCAATAAGGAAATACATGGACCTCTTAAGTTTTCCCAGTTTATCACTACGATAGTATTGATGGCTCTGGAGTTCATAATTAAATTAAACTTAAACTTCCCAAAGAAAACTTAACTGTTAGGCCTAGGACTAGAAAAATTTATAAAGTACCACGCTAAAATTATGTTTACCAAATTCGAATTCCCACTGAAGGCGAATCGACTTGTCTCTGGTACGCGGCTGGCAATTTACATTTAAGAGACCGGGCTATAAATTACGGGCCTATTGATATTATAATCATAGATCAGCACTCTGACCTCTTGACATCAGTTGCGCGGCTTTGTTTCTAGCCCAAATGGTCATTCTGCATTTCAAATGCAGTTTGATCTCGGCCACTCAAAATCGTAAACCATTCTGATGTTACTGCCCGCTTGTGTTATGTGCATGGGTAACAGATCACTAACACCCATCCCCCGTTTAGACAAAGGAACGAGATATCGTACTCAGCCCTCTACTGCCAATTGAAGCAAGACTGACCGCCTTATTTAAAATCCCGAAAATTGCGTCTAGCTGCATGCCATATCTTTAAAAAAAAGAATCTGGTGCAAATCTGATCTAGGCTCTACAGTCATTCCTCTAGAATAAAACTGCAACAATTCCCTACACACCAACTCTAAACTCCACCTACTAGTCATAGAGAAGAAACATAAAGCAGATGAGATAAAACTCCAACGTGATCTCACTTAAAAAACGTACATAGTAGAAGGAGAAGAAACATGGGGTGGATTACCTGTAATCCCTCCTAGAAATAAAAATGAAAAAAATGCAAGGAGAAAAAGACATGGGCCATTTGAAAGACAGAATCTCAGTACTTCGTCACAGTAAATATGGGATATTTCGTTTATTTTGATTTGGTTTGTAGTGTCAAATATTATGGAAACCACTCTTCTTTTCTGAGCCTTTCTCCTTAAAAAATATTCAAATATTGAATAATGTTAACAACTGCTGGAATGAACTTGTATGGATTGGAGAAACTTCTTGACTTTGACGATTTTTCAATATTTTAATAACCGGTAAGTACAAATTCACAACGTCACAATTACGAACATGTCATGTATGCTCCTTCTCCATATTCCAGTCTTGCTTTATCTTAGTTCGACTTTCTTACAGTGTCATTAAACTTCTTCATATACCCTTGTATAATTTCATTCATTATGTTGCATTATCTTCTGGGTATTTAGCGTCCCGGCATAACAAAAGTTCACATATATTTATCCATTAACATCGGGGGATTTTGCGTCCCGGCACATCAAATATTCACATCATATTAATATCAATCCATTGACTTCGGGGAATGTGGCGTCCCGGTATAACAAATGTTTTTATATTTCTACTCATATGTTTTTATTCGAACACATCTTTTTCTCATGGGAACTATCGTCCCGCATTAACTTCATTTATAATCCTGGCATTGTATGATGCCTATCATTTAGCATATTGCTTACCCTAATCTCCTGAATATGTGTTGAATAAATATTACTGTACAATAGCTGACACACAAGCCATATAGACACACAGCTCGACGTTATGACGTCATACATCCAACTCCTCTTTTTACGTCATTGCCTAGTTACCCATTACATAGTAATTATATTCTTGTCTCTTGCATTCAGGTGAAGTACGACATGGTCTGACAAAAATCCGGTGTTAATAATAAGTTGCCGCGATAAAAATCACACCATGAAGTAGCCTCAACAACCAGTAATGTGAATTAATTTTTGACAAAGAGTGTCACATTAAATTCAGATGAGTAAGGTGTGAGAGATATGAGAGATTTTTTTCGAGACAAATACGATGTAGCAAAGAGACTGAGGATAGAATAGGGACAGATTTAGTAGAGATAAGATTGGTCTTGGAGAAAAGGAAAAATTTTCTCTCTAAGAGAAATTTTGTTTTACAGGTGGGAGAGATAACATAATAGGTAGAGTGGGTAGAGGAAATTCGGTTACTCGTATTTTTCTGGTGGTGATTAATGGACTTTAAATTAATGGTCTAAGAGGAATAACCGAGAGAACAAGAAGAGGGATCAAGAGTAGTGTTACATCCCTTCCTAAGTGCAAGGTCATCTATAATTTTGTTTATATTTGGAGTTTGTTTTTTGGGTGAACTAGGCTAAGTGATAGTAAACTCACGGACTTTAAGTACTCTGGTGAGCTGTTTGTCAGACAAAGATGTTTTAGAATGTTCGGAAATAGTTGTAAGTCGAAGTTTTAGTTTAAGTCAGCCAGATCCTAGATGCGATAGCAAGCAATTTTTTGCTTTTGAGTGTATAAAGTTAATACTGAGAAGTGACAAGTGAATTGAGAGTTTTAATCAAGTGATAAGCCAAATGTTTTAGTTGATTTTTCTATAGCAGAAAAGTTATAACTATCACTCAGACACTCAATCGCTTGTACGCCACAGTTACATATGACAGTTCATATTTTATTCTGTGGACAAGATGCCAGTGTTCCCATTCAGAGAAAAATGTGTGTATTTCGAAAACCCAGGTACGTTTAACATTTAAGTCTCATAGCGAATAGCGAAGTGCAGTAGACAAGTTGACAGGCAAGTGAGCAAAAGATAGACGTGGTAAAGCTACATCCCTGGTGGTTAGGCCAGTTTCACTAAGATACGCCAAGACAGAAATAGGAGAAATATGTCAGAACATGAAAAAGACAATTACTAAATATACAAATTTAGATGGCAGATAAATTATTGACAACAGTGGTTCTCAAGATATGACCACAATAACTACTAGAGGCAGTATGAATACAGAAGCAGTAGGAGCGAGAGAGAGAACACAATGACACTGTATTATTATCTACTGAATTTTGCTGTACAAGTCTACCAACCACAAGTGGAAGGTTGGGCATATCATCTTTCAACCTTTTTGATCACTTCTGTAAATAAAGTTCAGCATTTACTGCTGTCAGCGTGAAGTCATTCATCAACTGTTGAAATCATTCATCAACTTTCAGTAAATGAACTGTTGTCGTCTTGAAAGAAAGAAGTTTTCCTTACCACAAATAAGCTGCCTACTGTTTAGGGTAGAGATACGAAACCTATGCGATTCACACAAAAAGAAGTAGTGTATAATAGACAAGCCATCATTATCAACAGCCAGCTTGTATGTCAACGGCCACATGACACTGTGGTGACATAGTTGTTAATTGTTGTGACATTATTGTGACATTGCTGTGACACTGTGACATTGTTGTGACATTGTTGTGACACTGTCGTGACTTTGCTGTGACATTATTGTGACATTGTTGTTACGTTGCTGTGAAATTGTTGTGACATTAGTGTGACATTGTTGTGTTATTGTTGTGAAATTGCTGTGACATTGTTGTGACATTATTGTGATACTGCTGTAACATTATTGTGACATTGTTGTGACATTGATGTGACATTATTGTGACATTGTTGTGACATTGTGGTGATATTGCTGTGACATTATTGTAGCATTATTGTGATATTGCTGTGACATTATTGTGACATTGTTGTGGCATTGTTATGATATTGTTGTGAGATTGTTGTGACACTGTTGTGATGTTGTTGTGACATTGTTGTGATATTGTTGTGACATTGTTGTGACATTGTTTTATGTATATCCAATAGAAACAAGTAAAGATGAATCAATTTTCTCTCCCGTTTCACACAAAAAATATTTATTTACTCCTAGCTCTAGATCCAACCTTAATATTTTGTTTCTTGTTTGTGTTTGTTTCTTTGTTTTGTTTTCCACGATTGCAGGAAATAGATGTAAAAAAAAACTCATAACAACAAACCCCAGACCTAAGGTTCTTTTATGTTTGGACATGCGCCCTAATATAACCGACTAGGTTGAACGGGACGAGCCTCGCCAAAACAAGGCAAAACTTTATAAAAAAAAAAAAAAAAAAGGTGTAAACAGGCAGTATTCCTTATTCCTTTCCTCTTCCGTTTCCTTTTGCTTCTCACAGAGCATGCCAAAGAAGAAGGAAAGAAAATCTAAACAGAAAGCAGGGCTACATATGAAGAGTTAAAAACAAAAATCATAAACAACTATAGAGACAAATGGCTTAACGGATCACCCAGAGTCCAGTATTATAAAACTATGTTATACATTACCAAGACGAGATCAAGTGACAATTTTTAGTCTGAGAACCTGCCCTTGTAGACTCAGATACCTTCTGTACAACATATTTGACAATTGGACAGACAAATGTGTGTCCATGTAACGGGGACAAGCAGACAAATGTGTGTCCATGTAAGGGGGGACAAGCAGACAAATGTGTGTCCATGTAAGGAGGGACAAGCAGACAAATGTGTGTCCATGTAAGGGGGGACAAGCAGACAAATGTGTGTCCATGTAAGGGGGGACAAGCAGACAAATGTGTGTCCATGTAAGGGGGGACAAGCAGACAAATGTGTGTCCATGTAAGGAGGGACAAGCAGACAAATATGTGTCCATGTAAGGGGGGACAAGCAGACAAATGTGTGTCCATGTAAGGGGGGACAAGCAGACAAATGTGTGTCCATGTAAGGGGGGACAAGCAAACAAATGTGTGTCCATGTAAGGAGGGACAAGCAGACAAATGTGTGTCCATGTAAGGGGGGACAAGCAAACAAATGTGTGTCCATGTAAGGTGCGACAAGCAGACAAATGTGTTTCCATGTAAGGGGGGACAAGCAGACAAATGTGTGTCCATGTAAGGGGGGACAAGCAGACAAATGTGTGTCCATGTAAGGGGGGACAAGCAGACAAATGTGTGTCCATGTAAGGGGGGACAAGCAAACAAATGTGTGTCCATGTAAGGAGGGACAAGCAAACAAATGTGTGTCCATGTAAGGAGGGACAAGCAGACAAATGTGTGTCCATGTAAGGGGGGACAAGCAGACAAATGTGTGTCCATGTAAGGGGGACAAGCAGACAAATGTGTGTCCATGTAAGGGGGACAAGCAGACAAATGTGTGTCCATGTAAGGAGGGACAAGCAAACAAATGTGTGTCCATGTAAGGAGGGACAAGCAGACAAATGTGTGTCCATGTAAGGGGGGACAAGCAGACAAATGTGTGTCCATGTAAGGGGGACAAGCAGACAAATGTGTGTCCATGTAAGGGGGACAAGCAGACAAATGTGTGTCCATGTAAGGGGGGACAAGCAGACAAATGTGTGTCCATGTAAGGGGGGACAAGCAGACAAATGCGTGTCCATGTAAGGGGGGACAAGCAGACAAATGTGTGTCCATGTAAGGGGGGACAAGCAGACAAATGTGTGTCCATGTAAGGGGGGACAAGCAGACAAATGTGTGTCCATGTAAGGGGGACAAGCAGACAAATGTGTGTCCATGTAAGGAGGGACAAGCAGACAAATGTGTGTCCATGTAAGGGGGACAAGCAGACAGTAGAACATGTACTCCAACACTGTCGACTCCACGAGAGGAGCAGGATGTCAGCATGACCTACAACACAGATGAGGGAGAAACCTAAGGCTGACTGCCAGCTTTATAAGAGAGAGATCTGGTTATCTGAGAGCGAACGACGAAGAAGATGAAGAAAAAGAAGATGAAGAAGTAGAAGAAGAAGAAGACAGAACATGGAACCACCAATACAGTTGGTTCTCTTGCAGCAGTTGTCTCTGTGTCAATTAGTTTTATATGACATGGTTGCTAGCCCCACGCCCAACCTCATAAATTAGTTGCCTAGTACGACATGCCTGATGGTGCAGTAGTTCTATTCTTCCTTCATCCTTTCAGACACCCGTAAAACTGTGCTGAGCGCTTATGTCTTTGCCCTGATGAAAGACTATGGTCAATCGTTCTCTCAGACACCCGTAAAACTACGGTCATTCGTTCTCTCAGACACCCGTAAAACAGTGCTGAGCGCTTATCTCTTTGCCCTGATGAAAGAAGACTACGGTCATTCGTTCTCTCAGACAGCCGTAAAACTACGGTCATTCGTTCTCTCAGACACCCACAAAACTAAGGTCAATCATTCTCTCAGACACCCGTAAAACTACGGTCATTCGTTCTCTCAGACACCCGTAAAACTACTGTCTATCGTCTCTCATTGTAGTGGTTTTGATGGTATTGTATGGTTGTTGTGTTACCTAGTGTAATGTATGATGTCAGCTGTGAAGGCTCCTGAGATAAATGTTGATGTGAATTACAGATCATCACGCCCAATCTGTGACTACCAAAACATTGTCCATTGACTTATGGGATGAATACATGGTTTATTTTCCCACAATGGTATGTCTTTATTAGATGGTGAATTAGTTGGTGGATTCGTTGGTGAATTAGTTGGTGAATTTCCAGCAGGCCAGAATCTCACGTATCTCGACTGCGTCGATCTTGTACAAGAGTCTGGTGGCCCCTCCTCTCCGTTGCTGGAGTACAATATTCGGCTGCTCTGACACAATGTTAGACTGCACTGGTCCACGCTTGTGTATTTTACAACAGCATTTGGCACGTCTTCGGTGCCAAACAGAAACTCACAATTCTGAAATAAAAGTTTTGTGGCATGTGTCAGAACTCTACCTACTGAGCCACTTCTGCACACAACACTACACAACAACACCACACAGACTGGGTCAGATCTCTCTGACCACACAGCACATCTTACCCAGTTGTTTTCACATAGTACTAGTTCCCCAAGACTACATTGCATCTGAGATATGTTCAATAGTTTCCTTCTATTCAATAAGATAGGTGATATGTTCCACTGATCTCAACAATAGATCCGCCTTCCATAGTTTTAGTAGCCGTCCATATATTTTGTTTGTCTCTAGACCCTGAACTTGGGCTGGGGACCTAGAGAGAGCACTTACTTGTCGTAATCATTTTATATTATATGGCAGTATCAATCACTCGAAATATTAAAATATACAAAAGAAATGCTTTCATTCTTACCAGAGTTCAGAATTGAGAACACAGTTAATTTCTAGCAAAACTCAGCTGAGCTGCTGGCTATATGATGGCGTCCCACTAAATGTATAGAATATCTTCTGGAAACAACACCACAGGCAATAAACCACTGTGTCTCTGGACAGTCTTGTAAAGAATGGCAAAAATGCGCTTCTCTGTCCCGCTAATATTATTTCATTCATCCAATCACAGACTCCCCCCTTCACTTTTCAAATCTACAACCAAAAGTCAATTTCAGTCAGCTCTCAGTCAAGTATGTATTACGGTCTGTTGGTCCGTCTGTCTCTACTTGTTTTTTCATAAAAACACGCTTGGTTCTTTGACCAACGCCATGCAATACCCTACACACTTCTGCCTCCGAAGTTATTTTTAGCTACAATTCTCCACCTTTCCCATCTCTTTAATTACAGCTCGATTTTTGCATTTGCGTGTCTCAAGTAGGAGAATTTGAAACTTTAGTGAAATTATGGTCAGTGCAGTCGCTAGTCTGATATGAACAACACAGTCTTTTGTCAATATCTTCCTTATTATCTATCCGTCTGTATACTTTAAAGTATATTATTTCTCTGCTCAAGACGGGCTATCAAACTAGCTAGGTTTTATATTCATAACATTATTATTAAGAAAAAGTTACTTTTTCAAGGTTAGTTTTTTTTTTTTAAATTTGTTTGCGAGCCTTCCCACGGCGTTTGCCGCTGAATTCAAATAACAACCAAGTATCGTAAAACGTCCAAGAAATGACTGTTTCTGACAAGAGCTAAAGTCGTTTTTTGTCCATTTCCTTACATTGTGTCAACTAGTGACGTGAATTTTTTTTCTTTTACTACCAATTGCGTCTTTTAGCCTTGCTATATTCAAACAGTGTAGTGATGGGCAGAGCAACCTAATCTTCGAGGTGAAGACAGGAGTACGACAGGGATGCCCCTTATCAACCACTCTTTTTTTTAACAGTCATAGACTGGGTGATGCGCCAGACAACAGAGGGCAGTCCAAGTGGAATAAGATGGACTACATTTTCTACATTGGAAGATCTGGAATATGCAGATGACATTGCACTGCTGGCACATTCACATCAACACATCTAGGAAAAAACGGATAGACTTAATAAATTTAGCCAGCAGGTGGGCTTGAACATCAATTTAAAGAAGTCTGAGGTCATGACGCTCAATGTGAGCAACCCTGAGCCCATATCAGTAAGGAATCAGCAATTGGTACAGACAGATACCTTCACATACCTAGGAAGCATAGTAACACCAGACGGTGGGGCAGGCAAAGACATCAACATCAGAATGAATAAGGCAAGAACAGCCTTCTTTAGCCTAAATAACATCTGGAAGTCCTCCCAATACAGCACAAGCACAAAATTAAGATTATACCAGAGTTGCGTACTTTCTGTGCTTCTCTATGGTGCGGAATGCTGGAGAGTCACAGAGAAGGAAATGTCAAAATTGTCCTCTTTTCACACAACATGCCTAAGAAAAATTCACCGCATCTTTTGGCCGAATACCATCACCAACCAAGATCTGCTTACTCGTAGCAAGCAAGAGGACATGCACACCATCATAGCTGGCAGACGCTGGAGCTGGGTTGGTCATGTCCTCAGAAGAGACCGCGATGCCATCACAAGAACAGCTATGCTTTGGACCCCTGAAGGAAAGCGAAAGAGAGGCCGACCAAAAACAACTTGGCGGAGGACTGTGGAGGCTGAGATGCAAAGAATGAACCAGAGTTGGGGCACTGCACGAAGGATGGCCACCGACCGTGCAAAGTGGAATCAATTTGTTGTTGCCCTACAAGACGCCACTAGGCGTGATGGTCACTGACTGCTTTGACGGTCGGTGGTTAAGGATCGAAGAAGAAGAAGAATATTCAAACACGTGTTCAGTCATATTTGTCCTTTTGTGTTCTCCGTTTCTCTCCCGTCTACAACGGGTAAACGTTTCGTCTCCACGTCTAACTCGTTAGTTTTAAATGGCGGGTAGGAAAAGGCAGGCATGGGCGAGCATGTCTCTTAGTATCTTACGCATTATTTTTATCCTACATTTTATCGTTAAATTTGGAGATATTTTAACGTTGTATCATGGTAAATTCATCACACTCATACACCCTTTAAACTACAGTCTTTCGTGCTCTCAGACACCAGTAAAACTACGGACATTCGTTCTCTCAGGCACTCGTCAAACTACGGTTTTATAACACATAAGGAAGGGACACCCGAGGCCTATAAACAGTAAATTAATATAAGACAAACATAAAGGTATGTTATCAGGCACTCGTAGGAAATAAAGTAGAACACTAGACAACAGAAAAACAACATATATGAGTTGCTTACCCAGGATTCGAACCCTGGACCTTCCGTGCGACTACCCTGCCTAGCTATGCAAGCGAATCACACTATCCTCCCTGCCATCTACGCTTGCGGTTCGCACTAATGACCTGTCATCGAAGCATCATTTTTAGGTGATGCGTAGCTTGTTGCTACATTTGTCCTATAAACATAAAAAAGACTACGAAAGAAAGGTAATTTGCTCACATGGAGACACAGAATATAACAAAGAGAAGAGCAAAAAAAAAAAAACAAATCATTTGAAATGCGACGTGTTCTGTAATTTAAAAAAAAAATCAAACTGTGTAAAACATTTTTTAAAAATCTTTAACTTGGTTTAAAAAATCAGTTTTTTAAGAAATTCTAAATTTTATGAGCCTTCAGATTTTTTGTTATCAAATGGTCTCTATTATATCTCTCAGAAATGTTTATTGTTATTGTTAATCAGAATCGACCTCACTGCACTCCGGGCAAACCAGTAGATGTTCAGTCTCCCTCAGCAAATGTCGAAGAGTATGAATGCTATTTGTACCTGTAGCACGCTGGTTGTACATACGACGGATGCATACTCTTTCACGTCTATTTCTGCTAGTCCCACGTTTGATGCCAAACTCCAACAGCCTCAGCCTTGTTGATTCATCCATTGTAGTGTCATTATCCAGCAGGCGATTATTAATAGCTTTTAGTGTGTCTTCCTTATCCATGTCTAGTGTTCCCACTATGGGTGTTCTAGAAGCCAGTCGACATGTCAGCTCTCTCATTGCCACGTACCCTTGCAGAAATGTTTGTACGGTAATTCAGGTGTTCTTTATTTTTTTGAACGTTTGTAGCAGGGTACGAATAGGCTATGAAGTGTGTTCAAAGGAACAGTTGACGGCGAGTATAGAGCGGGAAGAGAAGTGTTGTTAAAAAGATCCACATACACTCTGCCCATCACACTGAGTTTGAATATGAATGGTACTTGTGCCTTAGCTGAGAGATCAGTGGCATTTCGTTCGGAACATGGACATCAGACCCAGTACCAATTTTCTCGGGACTACACCAGGATTCTCCACTATCACCAGTGCTGTTTAACATATAAATGCAAAAGTAGCCATCTTTCAGCCAACTGGGATGGGGCGAACACTGACTTTTGCTGATAATATACTCATGTACAGAACTAGCTCTGACCGACAGGAAATGGTAAATAGTATACATGGGACACTAAAGGACGTATTTAGTTGGTGCAACATTAGTTGGTGTACATTTATATATATTTCAATGGTCGCCTTCTATTGTCCAAAAGCTCTTTTATCCAACTCAGTGGTTCTAAAATTAATGCTCCGGGATGGTAAACCTTCAGAGGAAGATGTTGTGGCGGATGGAAGCGTAGGTCGCCTGATGTGCATATCAGGAGGCTCAACACTTAAAAAGAGGCATTTGTTTCCTCTTAATACTTAGTTTGTGGAATGTTTAAAGTTATTGCTTTATGCTTGACTTTTAATTATGACGTAAATGTTTATCTTTGAACGAAATTTGGATAAGATGAATTTTAGATAAATATAATTATTTTACCTATCTGGACTGCGGTAGTTCTACCCCTCTCTCCCCATATATATATATATATATATATATATATATATATATATATATATATATATATATATATATATATATATATACACACACACACACACACACACAATGTATCTTCCGTGTACAGAATTCTCTTGTCACTTCAGTCCCATCTTTTCCCACCAAAGTTGCAATCTATTTCATGAGTAAATAAATAAATAAAGATAATACACAGGTATTCGTTGGACATACTGGAAGACACTAGACAACAGAAAAGAAAATACAAGAGGCTTACCGGGAATCGACCCTAGGACCAAACAAATGGGAGCAAAATTGGCTGAGCGTCCTTTCACTATGTACTGTCACCCCAAGTCGAAAATCAACACCCCTAAAACTTATCATTAGGAGGTAAGAATAGAAATAAAATTATGTCCATGGTAATTCAATGCTTATTATAATTGTTATTTTATTTGTTATTTCACACTCTTCTATTTTTATCCATTTGACTCTGGACTTCTATCTGTTCAAAAAAAGAAACGCAACATTATTGCAGTGGTAATGGACACCAAATTTCAAACTTGTACCAAAATTTTTTTTTACGAAATATGTGTTTCAATCTTGGCATGACAAAACTTTCAGACTTTAACAATGAAATGATGTTCGTTAAATGTGGTTTGGACTTTTATTCTTTGCAACTGAGGCCTCCGTTTCAGTAAGGTGTATGGCCTCCTCTGGCCTCTATCAGAGAACGACATCTCCTTGACATGGATCCGATTAGCCGTTGGATCTGTTGTTGTAGGAAGGCTGCCCACTCTTCCCACAGTGCAAGAGACAACTGTCGGAGATTGGCTGGAGCCACGTCTCGCTGGCGGAGTCGTCTGTCGAGTTCATCCCATGTGTTCTATGGGGTTCATGTCTGATGACATGGCTGGCCACGGAATGGTCTGGACGTTGTTGTCACCGAGGAACTGGGTGGTGAGTTGTGTTACATGAGGTAGAGCGTTATCCTGATGAAAAATTGACCCTCGTGCAGCCAGAAGTGCAAGGACGTGAGGACGAAGAATTTCAGCGACATATCGTTGGGCATTCAGGCGTTCTTCAATTTGCACCAGGTCACTTCTTCCCATGAAGTTGATCGCCCCCCACATCAGTACACCTCCACCACCATGTTGAGGAGCTTCATCAACGCTGTTCTGGGCGTAGTGCTCATGGACTCTGCGAAAACTCGTCTCCGTCTATCGTGTCGCAGAAGCACAAAAAATGATTCATCACTAAACCAAACCCGTCTCCAGTCCTTCCCAACGGTCCATTGACGATGCTGGTTCGCCCACTGCAGTCGGTTCTGGCGATGCCGGTCCGTAAGAACAGGACCTCTGTAGGGTCTTCTAGCCCAAAGACCAGAGTCGTGCAGCCGGTTCCTGACCGTTTGATCTGAAATTCGACAAGCTGCTGACATTGACTGGACTGTGGAGGACGCAGATGCAAGTCGATTCCTGAGGTGACGCAGCCGTATGAAGCGGTCTTCGGCAGGAGTTGTGACTCTGGAAGTTAATGACCAGGTGGATACAGTCGATAGGTTGACTGATGTCCAATTAGCGAATATCTTTTACAAAAGTAACACCAAAAAAGTTGCGTTTCTTTTTTTGAACAGTATATATATTTTAAACATCTTTTTTTAAAAAAAATCAAGGATGGCCTGCGACCGAAATGTTGCTCATTTGAATATAAATGTGTTTTATTTTAAAAAAATAAGCTAATTAAAGAGCCTTTATATTATTTAGCATTTTTTGTCATTTTTGACAGGACGTGTTATGAGATTTCTTCATTATGTTGCGTATTTTAACATTTTTAATAAAAGATTTTTTTTTTTTTAACGTTGACGTGTTCTTACAAATTTTTTTTTTAATTTTGTGTTTTTACAAATTTCTTTATTTCACCGTTTTCTCATGCTATTTAATAATTTTCCCTAAATCCATGAAAAGAAAAGTTTCTGGTAAATGTTCACACACACAAAGTCACATTTTGGATTTCTGTCTGGTGCCATTACTACTAAAATAAAAAAATCATTAAATTTCATGTTTGAATAATGTTTCCATCAAGTATTATTTTATCAACATCAAATAAAAAACTGAATGATTATGATAATATGCACATAACACTGTTTACCAATAAGCTATATTGTCTGTAAACTAAAAACGAAAGAATATACTGATTGTTGTGAATTGTCCTACTTAAAACAATTCATTTGTTATCACACTAAACCAGTTATTTAAGTTCTTATGTGTTCTATCTAGCGTTCACTTTCTTTCCTTTCCTGACGAAGGCCTTGTGGCCGTAACGTAGACTATTTTCTTTGTTTGTTGTCCTCGTAAGACGAATCACCTTTTTTCGATTTTTTTTTCAAACCCATCCATCACACTAAACCAGTCACTAAACAACGGAATACTATTCTTTGTTTAAGCGGCATAAATACTAAATTTTTTATGTGATCCCTTTTACATTTAATTCTGTTACTCTTTAGCCATGGACTAAATAAATTAAATATGAATTGAATTTGAACAAATGTACGCTGCTTATATAATGTATAATAAACCTGGACTTTGAATTGTACAGATATTATAATTGTAAATAATACTGTTACTAAACAATAATGATTTAATTGGATAATTGCATTGCGTTAACAAGAAATGTTGTTAAAATGTATTATAGTATTACTTACTCAATGAACATCAAGAATAAAACTAAGTCGACTGATGTAGATTGAGATTAGTTGTATCAAATTTCAAAGAAAAATAGTTAATGATGGATGCCTTCTATCAAAACTGAACAGATGTCAACATGGCCATATTTTACCAAATTTCTTCTTTTTTTTCGGAATTTTTTTTCCGCATAAAAGGAAAAAAAATTCGATTTTTTTCTTTTTTAAATTTTGTTAAAAAGCCGAACAAATTTTTTAAAAAGCTTGCTGGACGCTAAATTTTGATGTAAAAAGCCGGACAAATCCGGCCACAAACAGACAAATGGTCACTCTAACTTATTCCCCCATTCCACTGACTATTTGTCTGTATCGTGTCATTAGTTTAACATTAGAGATATTATGTTCTATACAAGCACACATCTTGTCAATAGTTTAACATTAGAGATATTATCTTCTATACAAGCACACATCTTGTCATTAGTTTAACATTAGAGATATTATGTTCTATACAAGCAAAAAGTGGAACTTTGTGGTTGTTGTTAGTTTTGTTTTGCTTTTTTTAATGTTTCAGAGCCATACAGTAGGACGAATTTTAAATTTAAATTACAAATTCTGGTGTTTTTGTTTGTTTTTGTTTGTTAGGCTTTGTCAAATGTTAACCAATGAACAACTGCCAGGGAAGGACTGTCCTTGACAACAGCAGCATCCTGGCTGTTACCACCCATCTAGATACACACAACAACAACACCAGTAACATTGTCTATGGAACAGATTTCCACAGTACATGTAGATATAAATAAACTCAAAGACCAGGTCACTCTTGACTTATGACTTAATAGTACATCAAAGCAACACAGTCACATGTATTTAAATCAGCTCAATAAACTGTCAATCAAATAATCTTTACAAATTACCAGTACTCCATTATCGCTAACTGTAAAGAACATTAATTTGATCAATGAAGCTACTACAGTATCTGTATATAAGTAGTTTGATCCTTGCATTTTTTACTTACTTAGTCGTTCCCTTTCTACCGTGAGGTGTAGAGGTTTGTAAGAGAGAGAGAGAGAGAGAGAGAGAGAGCGCGAGACTATCCTATCGGCTGTCTTCCTCCTGGCCTGGTTTCATTCTAGTCCTCGTTCCTTCAATGATTGTCTAATGTTGTCCTCCCAGCGGACTCTGGGTCGTCCTGGGGGGCTGGATCCCTGGCTGTTAGTTTCCCATGTCTGTCGTGATAGCCGATTTTCTCCCATTCTGCATACATGGCCAAACACTCTTAGTTGGGAATGTTCTACTTGGGTCTGCAGGGGGTGGGATATTAGGCCTTGGCGTATCGTCTGGTTGCGGACCATGTCTCTTCTTGTTACTTCAACCACCTTCCTTGTGGGTTGTGGTCATTGCCCATGGTACATAAGGTGGAGCGGTTTACAGCCATCTTCGTTTTCTTACCAACCTCTCTCTTGCTGAGATCCTCGATTTATGGCCTGAAAAGTCTCCCAGCTGCTGCTTTTCGAGTCTCCAACTCGTCTCTGATGCCTCCCTTTCGGTCTATAAAAGCTCCGAGGTATTTAAAGTGGTCGACCTGCTCCAGGCCTTGTTCTCCTAGCTTAATCTGATGTCTTCTTTCTTCTCGTGATATCACCATAGATTTTGTTTTAGAGCTGCTTATGACCATCCCTCTCTTCTCCAGCTCTTCCTTCCAGACTTGCAGGTTGAATTGGAGATGTGCCTCTGATTTAACAATCAGGACAACATCATTAGCAAATACCAGCTAAAATACATGCCAGTCTAACCTTCCAGTAGGTAAAAAGGGTAAGGTAAAGGATATCCCGTTACACGCCCATTGAGGCATATTGAGAATATGGTGTTAGGCCCATATTTTCTTGACCATCAGCACCCTAGATGTGATGTCGTCTGCATCACGACAGCCACCTTAACCTTCCCAGAAGTTGCTCTGGTACCCAATTGGGCTGGGTTGACCCAGGAGGCGTTTGCGGCCTAAAAAAAATCCCACATCATCTGGGGATCGAACCATAGACCACTGAGCTAGGAAGCCAGTGCACTAACCACTATACTGCCATGGCTCCCAACCTTCCAGTACCCCACTGAATACTTACTTGTCCTATACTTACATGCCTTGATGACATCATGCATGAGGAGTATGAAAAGATAAGGTGACAGGATATCACCTTGTCTTACACCAGTGGCGGTCCTGAACTCTTCTGACATACTATGTGCCCGTAATCACACAGATAGTATTTGGAAAACTGGTTGAGGTTCTGTTTTATTATTTTATCTTTCTTTTCATATAAATGAATATTCCGTCGGAAAATATTAGAGAAGATCGGAACAGAATGATAGGTGTATTTGTATAAGTAAGAATGCGTGTTACATTGACACACCAACTAAGAAGCTGGTGTTGTGCCAATGTATATTTGTGACCAGTAATTTAGGAGCTATTCTCCGTTGAAAGAATAAAGGACAGAATAGGAAGCATTTCCGACGTTATTCTAACTTAGGTAGTATATCAAGTTTATGTTCATATATCAAGTTTGTGTTCATATATCAAGTTTGTGTTCACTGGATAAACCTCCAGAGATGTTACTTTACTTGAGCTATTTGTACGGGTTCCAGGTTCAGTTTAGATTTTTAATTGGAAGTAGCTCATGTAGTAGTAATGGCAGTACTCTCAATAGTTCCTAGATCCCTGAACATTAAGTAATTCGAAATCAACAATTTCTATCTGCAGTGAAGCAAAGTCCGAAATATATATATAAATGAAGCTTTTATTTAGATTTCTTCCAGATGTACAACTTGTAGTTAAAATGTGACTCCCAATTTTTGATTTTAAATTTTCTTGTCTGCAAGTCACTAAATCGAGATTTTTACCCACCTGAGGAATATGTCATACTTACCTACTGATAAGGGTGGAATTAGGATCTGGTTTAGATTGTTGCTGTGTGTGTTGCAGTAGAACAGTTCACAGGGTACACCACAGGCAACATGACGTGTAGAGTCATAGAAATGGTAACTTCGCTTTAGTTTTATACCATTTATTGCACGCCACAAAAACAGTCATGATATTTATGTCATCATCAGCACAGTTTAACGAATGCAGCATTCACAATCATATTAACTGCTAGTCATGTAGAATCCAATACTCAATAGTGGTATTATAAACAGATAGCTTCTGTATATAAGTGGTCATAAAGTTCTGGTTCATGAAGCTTTATAAATAATCCATATAACTTCTGCAAACAGTGTCAGCTGCAGATCTTCAATGTACATAGACCATAATAATTATTCCCTTCCTGATGCTAGCAGATCAGATGTATACAATAAGTCCGTTTACTGTCTGCACGTGAATAGCATACATGGAATACAGGTCAGCTCGACCTTTATAACCTTCCTAAGTCTAACCATCTGACTTGAACGTGATCTCTGATATAACGAATCCTGGAACACAGACAATAGTCTTGTTGGTCTAGAGCGACCCATATATATAACTAGTTCAGGTATAAAAATACCGGTGACTTAATCCTAGTCAAAGTACCTCTCCATTTTGAATCACACAGCGAGCAAAAAGGCGACAAAATGACGAACCTCTAGATGATAGCATAAAGTTTGATACAAGAGGAATTACTTTATTTCGGAAAATCAACCATGAACATATGCCTCCAGGCAGGCTGAATAATACTGGGAAATAGTCTAGTTAGCTAACTAACTCACAAAGACAATGTATTTCCCTCAGAAAATCACAAGACGCTCATCAGACCATTTCTCAACTGCCCGACCTGGGCGGAACAACAAACCAACTCCCCGTCGAGACATGCGCAGAACGACAATCTCTGAGTCGCCGTTCACAATAAGACGATTCTAAGAACATTCGAGATAAAAGTCTTACACAGTCGCGCCTTTTATGGACATGAACAGAAGCGTTAAGAAAGGTTTCAAACATCTACAACAGTAGACTGATACTACCAAATAAGGAGATATGGTCACGCTTCGTTCAAGAAATTATAGACCGAACGTGTCTCTATACAAGAGAAGGCAAACTCCTAAAAAATTGTAGTCTCGATAACTCGGGTGATGTCCCTTTGACCGTAAAAAACCATAATACACATTTCAGTCAACAAATGATCATACATACAAAAAATGATCATACAAAGACTTTGGAAAAAGTAATTATTTGTGCGTAACATTACCGCACCCTCCCGGGAAAAAAAAATGAAACATTTTTTTTTTTTAAATCCTGGAGCCGGTAAAATCTAGGCTCCTAACGCACGTATGATGCGCGGATATATACCTAACAAATTAGCTCAACGCATGGAGCGAAACTGAGATCATATCCCAGGTCCTTTAGAGAAAAAATTTATCTAAGTATACGCATATATATTCCAGGAAGGTGCCACCAACACACGCCACAATGATGGCAACATCATAATGAAAGTCAAATTACTCTCACACCAATATATGAAATTAAATATATTATTATGATATCATACAATGTGTTGTGCAAACAGCGGTGTAATATATTAATATACCGCACTATTTTATTACATTATATAATGCATCAGTAACTAATAAGTAATACATGTGTTGATCTTCGTTGACATAAAACATTCAATAGAAGAAGATGTGGACACCATCCGCTCCCAATCTAGGACAGGACTTGATATCCTCAAAGTTCCACAATGGACACAATCTCGCATCTTCAATGATGTGCTGCGAAAATATCAATAACACAAATCTTAAAGATAACTGGTAAATCTCTTAATATAATCCTGAAAATAATTTATTTAAATGTGGCCGAGTGATCTTTTGGCCCGAATATCACTAACTAAGCCTTCTTAGATAATTACATGGTACAATGTTATAAATTCCCCCAAAAAAGTGAGGAAAAAATCTACTAACATGTCATTATAATATTGGATTGTATATCAGGAAATATATATGACAGAAGAATCATGTGGAATCGTGTGGGCATCTGGACAGAATGTCTGCCATCACATTATCTGATCCACGAATAGCTCGCACAGAGAAATGAAAAGGTTGAAGAGCAATTGCATATCGAGTAGACCTCGAGCTCTTCAAATTCTTACTCTGTATAGCAGTAAGCGCTTTTTGGTCGGTTTCTACTATGAAATGTGCGCCTAGAAGGAATCTCTGTAGTTTGAGGATCGACCAAACCATAGCTAATAGCTCACGGTCTAAAACCGAATAATTCTTTTCTGCAGCATTTAATTTCCTAGAGATATACATCACCGGATGCAGAGTATCAGAATACTCCTGCATTAGTGCTGCCCCAATCCCAGTTGACGAGGCGTCACTTCGAAGAACAAAAGTCTTCTCAATAGTAGGTAACCTAAGAATAGGTGGAGATGAAAATAGGGCTTTAACCTGGTCCAATGAGGATTGACATTCTTTAGACCAGCGGATCAGATTAGGCGACCCTTTCTTCAATAAAGTAGAAAGCGGTGCCATAATGGAGGACAGATTCGGAATGAATCGTCCGTAGAATTGGATCAAACCTAATAGACTCCGTACTTGTTTCTTTGTCTTAGGGACCGAAATGTTAAGTATTTTTGAAACATTGTGGTCCTCTGTCTTTAAAAGACCATGACCAACACGATGACCTAGGAAAGAAATCTCACTAAATCCTATAAAGGCTTTAGAGGGTTTTGCAGTCAAGTTATACTCGCGAAGAGTAGACAGTAATTCGTATAAACCCAAATAGTGATCTTCCCAGGAATCACTGAATAGACAGATATCATCTAGGTATGCTATGACATCTGTACGATATGCGAGAATTCGCCGCATCATGCGTACGAATGTAGCAGGGGCGTTCATAAGACCAAAAGGCATGAAATTCCATTGGAATAAACCCCTAGGTGTAGAAAAAGCTGTAAAAGGTTTGGCACGTTCAGTTAGCGGGACTTGCCAATAACCTTTAGACAAATCTAGTTTGGTAAAGAATCTAGAATTAGAAAGTTTATTGAGTAGCTCTTCTAATGAAGGCATAGGTTCAGCGTCGAACTTCGTAACTTGGTTCAATTTGCGATAATCTACGCAAATGCGAATGTTATTATCCTTCTTTCGAACAATAACCATAGACGAAGAGTATGCTGAAGTGGATGGTTCAATGATTTCCAAACGTATCATTTCATCCAATTCTTTTTCGACTTGAGACTGGAAATGGATAGGTATTGGATAAGGTCTGACTCTGATAGGATTATGATCAGTTAGCACAATGTCATGTTCAATGACATGTGTGTGTCCCGGGATGTCTGTAAGAACATCCTGAAATGTTTGCAACATCGAAGAAACTTGTCGATGTTCCTCAGCGGAAAGATTTGGAGAAACGGTCACGTTTTTCCAAGATTCCGTAGAATAAAGTGGGACCATAGAAAGAGGAAGATTGACATCAGAAAAAGTAGTTTCCTCATCCTGTATAACTGACAGAGATGAGTACTGACCATGAGGTGCTTGAGAATTGTCCGTAGCCTGGAAAATAGGCTGCAAATAGTCTGGTCTTTCATGAAATTCCGTGAGCATATTTATGTGGAAAGTTTTATGCTTTCCATCAATATCGACAACATAGTCGACATCAGAAATTTTGGAGACTATTGCATATGGACCTTTCCATGCAATTAGAAGTCTGTTCTCCCTTGAAGGAAGTAGAACGAGAGCTTTGTCACCTGGACAAAGTTGTCGTAGACATCTATTCTTATTTGCAAACTGCCTTGCCTTTTCTTTAGCAAATTCGGAAGACGAAGTTGCTAGTTTGCATGCCTCGATGATCTTTTGCCTAAGAGCAATGACGTACTCATAAGAAGATTGAGTTTCATCGCTAATATTATCGGCAGTGATTAGATCGTGAAGTAAAGACATAGGGCCGCGCGGTTGCGTGCCAAAGACAAGTTCAAAAGGGGAAAACCCCGTATGTTCATTGGGGACCTCTCTATACGCAAAGAGAGCCGCGGGTAAGACCCTGTCCCAATCCTGAGGATGATCCTCAGTTATTTTACCAAGTAAAGTTTTCAGAGTCCTATTTAAACGTTCGACCAACCCATTAGACATTGGGTGATAGATACTGCTGAGAGACCTTTTAATGTGTAGCATAGACATTACCTGTGACATAGTGTCTGATATAAGTTGAGTGCCATGGTCTGACAATATTTCTCCGGGAAAACCCAAGCGAGAAAATATCAGGCAAAGAGCGTCTGCGATATCAGCAGTTGAGATGCTCTTGAGAGGTATTGCCTCTGGCCAACGTGTGCACATATCGACACATGTAAGAATAAATTGATGTCCTCTAGCCGACTTAATTCTAAAAGGACCGATAATATCTATTGCCATTTTTTGAAAAGGGCGAATAGGAATGTCAGCAGCCTGGATAGGCGCAGCATGTCGTGGTCCTTTAGATTTGACCTCCTGACATACTTTGCAAGAGCGACAGTACATTCGTATGTCCTTGCTCACAAATGGCCAAAAGAAAGCCGCAAGAACCCTCGACTTTGTACGGGAAAAACCCATATGTCCAGCACATTGCGAGTCATGAGCATGTTGCAATATTTGCACCCTCATGCTCTTAGGCACACGAATTTGTGAATGAGTGGATGTAGTCGAGTCTTGTACTATACGTACAAGTACGCCGTTCTTCATAGAAATCCAAGATTTTCTATTAGTATTTTGATTAGGATCCCCTTTTTTTGCTAGAATGAAGAATTTTTGTAAAGACGGATCTTCTTCTTGCAATTTGATAAATGAGTCACGTGTAATAGTCAAGTGACTATCTTGGTCATTTACTTCATCATTATTAGTTAATGAAGTTTGAGGTGGGTCCAGAGCATGTGCTCTTGTGACCACCGCATTGGTAGCTTCAATGTTTTGCTCTTCCCAAACAGCAATCTGCTGTGGGGTACATTCCCTAACTCCGTGAATACGACCAATAATAAGGTCCGCAATAGGGTTTGGAAGTAGACACGCGTGGACCTCTCCCGTGAAGAAAGGAGTAGCAATATGTATTATGGCAGTAGGATATTTTTCCAACGTGCCACCAAATGTGACACATTTGATGACCTTTCCTGTAGCACAGGATGGATCTACAAGAGATTGCCTAACGCCGACAGTAGTACATCCAGAATCAAACAACACTGAGACTGGATTACTATTTACAAGCCCCTTATGTAATATAAGAGAACCTCTCCCATCATGAGCAACATTAGCAGGAAGAGCGGGCAAAGGATGACCACAGCTTAGAGTACTAATGGTTTTCGGATCAAATAAAGTACTGCATTGGATACATTTATTTGCCCTACCGAAATCAAAAGATGAGCATCCGATAGCATTATGGTCTTTATCATTATTAACCTGTTTATCTGCTCCCTGAGATTCTTGTTGAACAGAGTTTGTCTGTTGATATCTTTTTCTCTTATGTTGCGATCTACCGCGACCATTATTGCCACTGCAATTATCAGTAAAGTCCCTACTGTAATTTTTATCCTGTTTTGAGTTCCAGTTTCCATAACTGTCATTACCATCTCTATGCTGTTGAGAACCTCTATTATCTTGGTATTGAGGTCTCTGCAAAAAATATTTTCCTCTATACCGATTACCTTTATGAAAATTTCTAAAGTTACCTGGAGTAGAATACCGTGTAATATTAGGTTGTCTCCAGTTCTGGGAAGAAGAATCTCCCTGGAATTGATTACCATGATTCTGGGCATAATTACGGTTACTCTTTTTATTGAAATTTTGTTGGCTACCCTGAAATTTACGCATAAAATTTGGGCCATAAGGTGCTGCCGAAGCCACTGGCAGACCTTCTTTTACCTTAGAGTTGCTAATGGTTATGTGAGGATGTGCAGTAACATACTGGCTACAGTATTCTTCCATTTCTTTTATGTTTTTAGACTTACGCTCATGAAGAAAAGAAAGAAAAGCTTCATTAACAGAAGACATAACCTTGTCTCTAAGTAGTAAGTCCATGAGGGCTTCAAATGTACTTTCTGTTTTAGAAAGTTCAACCCATCGTAAAAAAGTAAGACGTATGCCTGAGATGAATTCTGAGAATTCAACTCCAGTTTCTGGTAACATGTTTTTAAATTTAAGACGATATCCGTCTTCGTTAAGTTGGTACTTCTTTAACAATGCTGCCCTGACAACCTCATAGTTGTTCTTGTCAGGCAGATCTACCATACCCAACAAAGTCAAAGCATCACCTCTAAGTATCTTGGACAGATGATAAACATATAATGTTTTATCTATATTATGCACCTTACATGCACTTTCAAATCTATCTAGATAAAATGTTATATCATCAATTGATGGATTAAATGCTGGTAGATTAAGCTTGAAATCTTTAGCATTAGTCTTATCTGACACCTTATTTGCATCATTAGCATTACCAGTGTTCAATAATTTTAACTTCTCCAACTCTAAAGCTAAGAGTTTTTCTTCATGCTCCATTTTTGCTTTTCTCTCATCAGACTCTCTTTGTAACCTTCTTTCCTCAGCCTCAGCCTGTAACTTTCTTTCTTCAGCCTGAGCCTGTAACTTTTTTTCTTCAGCCTCTATTTCAAGTCTCTTATTTTCAGCTTCTTTTTCAAGTCTCTTATTTTCAGCCTCTTTTTCAAGTCTCTTATTTTCAGCCTCTGCCTGAAGTCTCTTCTCCTGAGATTCTGCTTCTCTTTTTTGTTTTTCCATTTCCATTTGGAATCTCTTTTCATCTACCTGCATCTGCAGTTTCTTTTGTTCTATTTCAGCATCTATTCTCTTTTGTTCAGTTTGTTCTTTCATTTTCTTTTCCTCCGACTTCAATGCCTTGGCATATTGAACAGTCGCAAATTCTTCTAATTTATCACCTGTCTTCCCAAGGGCTTTACCCTGCTCAATAAAGTACTCAAATGTAGACATGATGTCTAAAATGTGAGTACAGAACCTGAAATAATTAATTATCTTATTTCAATCTTAATAGCAACAAGACTTAATAAAGTGCTTGTATAATCACTATGTTTACTCCAATCTCTGTGGGAAACAAGACTTGACACCAACTTGTATTATCAAATGTATAATAATATCACAAGTCACCTCTTAATTATCAGTGCACTACCCAAATCAGTGCATAACCATCAGTTATTTATCATAACTGCACTACAATAGTGCATAAGCAAAAAACCACCAGTTTGTTATGTTAAATGCACTATAGACCAATAGTGCATGAGCATATATGTAACAATAGTGAAAGCTAACTATGCAAGAACTATGCAACCAATAACAAGACAATGTAAACAATAACAAAGTCACCAACAATGTAAACAAAAACAAAGATCAAAGTCAATGTAAACAATAACAAAGATCAAACAATACGAAAACATTCGCATAAGTCAAATAACTAAACAGCGAAACTGAAAAGAAATATGCGAAGATAAACAGTACCTCTGAGACCGGAACAGTTGTTACGGCACTTGTCCTTCTTTTTAACAGATCAGGAAATCCATTCGCTCGGTACTTGTCCTTCTAATTGTAGACAAACTTCAATACTGCCGAGCAGCGCCGGGTAGTTTCAAAATATCAACAACTGTCAGTACTGCTGCGTCTTTCAAAAAAAATTTCATCAAAGGTGATGAATAGCAACTGCAACGTTGTCTTGTAGTCTGCTGATGATGTCTGGGTTTGTTGACCCCCTTGAGAGTTGGTACCAGAATAAACCAACTATTGGCCACCATGAATTGATAAGGGTGGAATTAGGATGCCGTCAAATTACCACCTCTATCGACACCAGGTATTACAGTGCAAGATGTGGGTGTCTTATCTGGTTTAGATTGTTGCTGTGTGTGTTGCAGTAGAACAGTTCACAGGGTACACCACAGGCAACATGACGTGTAGAGTCATAGAAATGGTAACTTCGCTTTAGTTTTATACCATTTATTGCACGCCACAAAAACAGTCATGATATTTATGTCATCATCAGCACAGTTTAACGAATGCAGCATTCACAATCATATTAACTGCTAGTCATGTAGAATCCAATACTCAATAGTGGTATTATAAACAGATAGCTTCTGTATATAAGTGGTCATAAAGTTCTGGTTCATGAAGCTTTATAAATAATCCATATAACTTCTGCAAACAGTGTCAGCTGCAGATCTTCAATGTATATAGACCATAATAATTATTCCCTTCCTGATGCTAGCAGATCAGATGTATACAATAAGTCCGTTTACTGTCTGCACGTGAATAGCATACATGGAATACAGGTCAGCTCGACCTTTATAACCTTCCTAAGTCTAACCATCTGACTTGAACGTGATCTCTGATATAACGAATCCTGGAACACAGACAATAGTCTTGTTGGTCTAGAGCGACCCATATATATAACTAGTTCAGGTATAAAAATACCGGTGACTTAATCCTAGTCAAAGTACCTCTCCAATTTGAATCACACAGCGAGCAAAAAGGCGACAAAATGACGAACCTCTAGATGATAGCATAAAGTTCGATACAAGAGGAATTACCTTATTTCGGAAAATCAACCATGAACATATGCCTCCAGGCAGGCTGAATAATACTGGGAAATAGTCTAGTTAGCTAACTAACTCACAAAGACAATGTATTTCCCTCAGAAAATCACAAGACGCAGGTCGCGTCTGGTCGCTCATCAGACCATTTCTCAACTGCCCGACCTGGGCGGAACAACAAACCAACTCCCCGTCGAGACATGCGCAGAACGACAATCTCTGAGTCGCCGTTCACAATAAGACGATTCTAAGAACATTCGAGATAAAAGTCTTACACAGTCGCGCCTTTTATGGTCATGAACAGAAGCGTTAAGACATGTTTCAAACATCTACAACAGTAGACTGATACTACCAAATAAGGAGATATGGACACGCTTCGTTCAAGAAATTATAGACCGAACGTGTCTCTATACAAGAGAAGGCAAACTCCTAAAAAATTGTAGTCTCGATAACTCGGGTGATGTCCCTTTGACCGTAAAAAACCATAATACACATTTCAGTCAACAAATGATCATACATACAAAAAATGATCATACAAAGACTTTGGAAAAAGTAATTATTTGTGCGTAACACCTACCAAATATGTTCTGTATTTAGAACCTTGAAAACATATCCGCTGATTATAGAGAATAAACGTGTCATAGGGCCAGGGGTCGGGTTGGCCATTATTCTCTTCACTGGAGTCTCTATGAAGCTACCAATAAATCGTGGTGGTAAACTTAACTCTAGGGGTTTGGGTGGTCCATATATTACAAACTGATTTCTAAGACTTTTGGGGGAAGTTATTTTGATTTGTCAGTCTACCGGATATCCTTTGAGATAATCTGTTTCATTTGTGAAGCCACTACTTAAGATGGATAGTCCACTAGTTATGTCTATGCCATATTTACGTCACAGTTACTATACAAATTACTAAGATAGCAAATGGTATAACCTTTTATTCGAGGGTATATTTAATTCTGTTTAGAGATTTCAGGTCTCGTATTATTTCCTGTAACTGTCTGGAAGGCTTTATTAAAAAATGTCGATAAGAGGCTTGTAACCGTCTGTTTTGTAACGGCCACCATAAATGTAACGTACTGTTTATGCGTGATGTGAAAGCTGGCAGAGTGAACGTGTCGTCGTTTATCACCTGGACTGTGTAATGTTGCGGTGTCGATGTAGGTCACCAGAAATGTAACGGCCAGGAATGTAACGGCCACCAGAGTGAGGCACTGCCAGGGGTACTATGATCACTCACAGTAAACAGCGTACATGTTGTAGATCTTTGATATAGGTATTATGATGTGCTGAGTGTGGGTGTAGACGTGAACACGAATGCTTGAGGCTCTTAGTAAAGTCAATAATGCACCCATACACTCACATGCAGTAGTCAAAGATGAATTGAAGACTGCTGGCACGTTTCAAACATTTATTTACGAAACTGACTGCAGCATCAACAGGACAGTCAAATCGACGAGCATAGCTCGCCAGGTATATTTCCTCTTGCTGAAAATATTGACCGTAATACAGGGCCTCAATATGTAGACAGCTGTGTATCCTTTGTTAGCAGGCACGATCAAACCATGCTAAACATATATATATACCGCCAACCTGCGGCGTCCACAATAATTTATCATCATCATTAGGCTTCTGTTCACTTGAAAACATATAGTCTCATTTGGCTAGAACTAAAAGCAAAGAAGAAATTATGTCTCTCAAGATCTGTGAGCTTCACTCGACAGATAGGTAATTTCAAATGTTCTGCAGCCAAAGGCATAGTAATAAGAATGTCATTTACCTTCATACAGAATTATCCGGATACACCTTTAACAAACAATCACTGGGGAAAACATTGACATTTCAGTCATATCGAAACTTTCCAATCCCCATGATGATCTAGAAGAAAACACAACGGACATCGTCGTCCGACAGCCCAGATCACAATCTAGATGACGGAAGTCACAGTTCGCGTTCAGAACCCTGCGCATGCCTAGACAGCATAAAAATGAGCATCGTTCAGACAGATCACGACAACGATTGAAAGAAAGAGAAGATAACCCTTTAAACAACCTGTCATAGAAGTTAATACCCAATTATCCAACTTTGACCAACAAAGTTTTACAACAAAAGTATTAATAGATTTACCTATATGACTCCGTCAAAACGACAAAAGTATTAAATAGATTTACCCAATATGACTCCGTCAAAAACGACAGCAACAAGGCTATGTGACAAATGACGTCATCAAAAACTTGTGTACTAAAATTATTTAAAGGATAATTGCTAACTACTAATGTCGTCATCATCCGGTTACATTACAGTTTGCTGCCCTCACATAATTTCTGCAATACTTGTAGACGCTCTGTATAGCATGAATCAGAGGTGCTGGAATGCTCTTCCTTGGCAAACAGTCCCAAAGTTTGCTCCAGGGGACCCTGTCAAACGCCTTTTTCCAGATCTAAGAAACAAAGATGGATTTCACTCTTATACTCAAGGGCCTTTTCACTCATCTGTCTGAGTGTGAAGATTAGGTCTTGAATACTTCGGTTTGCTCGGAAGCCACACTGGACCTCATTTATGTGTGGCTCAGCTAGGCGTTTGAGTCTCTGCTGTAGGATTCTAGAGTAGATTTTACCAGGGACACTGAGAAGGGATATGCCTCTATGGGTTCAACATTGTCGATTGTCACCCTTTTTGAAAATTGGTGTTATGATGGCAGTCTCACAATCCTTTGGTATGGTCTTGTTGCATCCTGTAGGACCCATAAGAGTAATAGGTCGCCTGATGTTCCCATGTACTTAACCATTTCTGGTGTTATACCATCATGCCCTGCTGCTTTGCCCATCTTGATTTTCTCTAGTGCTGCCTTCAGTTCTTCCATCTTTATGTCATCTTCACCATCATTGGTTTTCTCTTCTGTGCTAGTGGTTATCGTTTCTGATGCTTCACCATGCTCACCATCCATGAGTTCTGAGAAATATTCTTTCCATCTTTCGATTACTTCCTTCTGGGCAATAAGCAATTTGCCTTGCTTGTCCTTTATAAATTTGAGAGGGCATTGGTTTTCCTTTCTCATGTACCTTAGGGTCTTATAGAACAATTTCTGGTTTTCTTGTGCATCTTTTTCTAGCTTTTCTCCAAATTCTTCCCAGGACTTCTGTTTTGCTGCTAGCACTTTGTTCTTTGCTTCTGTTCTGAGTGTCACATATTCTCTATATTTTTCCATCTTTCCTGTTGTGTTTTTAGCTCCTAAGTATTGTTTCCATGCCATTTTCTTCTCTCTTATTTTCTCTTTGACTTCCTCTGTCCACCAAGGTGTCCTCTTTCTCTTGTTCCCAAGTCAGACTTCACCGCATGCTTCTGCTGCAGCTGTCTTTATGATGTCCTTGAGTTTAAGCCAGGGGGTTTCCAGATCATCAGGCTGTTGTTCTGTGTTTCTCACTGCTGTAGCAATAAGCACCTGATATCTGATCTTAAGTCCTGGTTCTCTCAGCTTGTAGGTCTTAATGCTCATTTCTCCTGTTCGTTTACTTAGCTTCTTCCGTGATGTTAGGCAGTTCCTAGGCCGAGCAACCTTTTCAGTTGTTCTTTCAATTGTTAGCAGGTAGTGATCACTTCCAATTCTGGCCCCCTCCAGACTCTGGCATTCCAGACATACTTGAATGAGCTCTTTCTAGCTATAGCATAATCGATCATTGATTTCTCATTTTTTGTTGGTTCACATCTAGTGTATGCATGTATGCGCTTATGGGAGAACTTTGTGTTTGTAATGATCAGATTTTGCTCAGTGCAGAATCTAAGAAGTCACTTTCCATTGTCATTAAGAATATCTTTTTCACATCTTCCGATAACTCTACCCCATCTAGCATGGTCAATTCCAACTATGGCGTTGAAATCTCCGAGCACGATAATTTCATCTAGGCAGTCGTCCACTGGTCTTTGAAGCAGCTTGAAGAATTCCTCCTTGACTTTTGCTCGCTCATCTTCATTTGGCCCATACACAATGATGAGGTTGACTATGGTTTCTCCTTCTTTTAGTTTTATGACCATAATGAGTTCCAAGACAAAATTCCATCCCTTGATACTATCCTTTTGGTTTTTTGCCACAATGCAACCCATGCCCCCTTTCAGATGTGGGGATAACACTGTAGAGCAACGTGTCGCCATCGAGATCCATAACTCCTTGTCTGTTTTTCTTTGTTTCCGTTAAAGCAAGGATCTTTAGTTTTGCTTTCCTCATCCTTCCAATTTAGACTTCTTGTGTTCCGTGTTCCATATGTCGTAGTCCATTCCAGTTCGTCGCCTTTAGAATCAGTCCGAGTTTCTCTACAAGTGTTTAATCTTAAATCAGAAACATCAATGATGTAAGACTTCTCCTCGGTTTGTATTCTTTTGTGAGTTTTTAAGATCAATACAATGTGTAACCATAACATTAATCTTAACCCATCACCCTCACAGTACTACTGTCAAACAGATCCTTTTCCGCCACCTCCCTATCCTCCAAGCAGAGCCTGTGACCCAAGAAGTATTCAGAGAAGCACCATTGGTGGCATATAGACGTGACAAGAACTTGAAGGATCTTCTTGTTCACAGCCGTCTCCCAAAGGAGAATGCCACTCACTTTGGCACACTACCCTGTGGTCGGACACGATGCAACACGTGCAAGTATGTCATCTCAACCCAGAAGGTGTCCTTTCCTAAGGCTACGTACACCATCACTAGTAGCTTCACGTGTGAATCGCGCAATGTCATTTATACGATCATATGTAAACGTTGCTGCAAAACCTATATTGGCCAAACAGGAAAACGACTTGGGGACAGATTCAGCCAGCACTTAAATGACATCGCTCAGCAAAAGTCCACACCAGTTGCCATACACTTCAATGGTCCTGACCACCATGGTCCCATCGACATCCAGGTCACAGCGATCCGATCCTGCTCCTCTGACACTGCCAGCCGAGAACAGCTTGAGAACCGTCTTATACACCGCATGGGGTGTCTAAAACCAGCCGGTCTCAACACTTTTCACACCTTTGTCTGAGGTCACCCTTTCCTCTCTTGCTCTATTTGACTCTTTCCACGCTTATCCTATTCTTCTATTTGTATGCCATATACATCTTTTTATTTCATATTTATTTATCTCCCACTCATTCTGTCCTCTTCTATTTCCAGTCCCCACTTTTATCCCGTTGGGTAGTTTATTGTCCGGTTTCGTTTTTTAGTTTTTCAGTATGTATTGTGTACACCCGGGAGCGGAAGTCGCTTTCTGTTCAGCCACGCGCTCGTAAACAGACAGCGAATTTCGGTTCTTACCTTCAGGGAAGTACCCAGTTTTTATTTGATTATTTTATTAAGTTTTTTATGTGTCCTATCTAGCCTTCACTTTCTTTCCTTTCCTGACGAAGGCCTTGTGGCCGTAACGTAGACTATTTTCTTTGTCTTTTGTCCTCGTAAGACGAATCACCTTTTTTCGATTTTTTTTCAAACCCATCCATTGTATTCCACGTCTTACCGCAGTTCCCCTCAACTTCCTCGATTATATATATATTTTTTTTGACTGCACCGTGTCTCTGTTATCTCGTATCTCTATCTACCTATCCTGCTTATCTCCCTGATCCTATCCTATCTCCTTTTCTCAGTATTTTATATCCTATTTAGGCCTACTTATTTATTTTCGTATTTCCCTATTCTTCCTTCATACCTTATATTACCGCAATCTACCCTATTTATTTATTGTTTCATTAATCTCTATTTTCATTTAGCGTTTTATATTTTATTTATTTCATATTTTATTTTCTGGACGTTTTTCTTTTCCCCACTATGCCCTCTCTGAAATATTTTATCAACTCTCTCCGTGTGTCGGTCACCACCAGCTTTAGTTCCTTACCTCCTGATATATCCCGTGTTGCTATTGACTTTGCGTTCGTTATTTTTAAGAAAACTAGATTCACCTCTCATCTCCACTTTATTCACACCTGCCTTCACCACAAAATTCTTCCTAATGGATTTTCTTCCAATTTTCATCCATCTGCTGGTACACTCAATCCTAGGGAACATCGTCTCCTACAACGAATTGAGACCAGATGTGGCTTTCAACGTATGCGCGTAGTGGCCGCCAGTCACTCCCGCCTTTTATCAGACCTTAGTGCTCAACAGACCCAGCTTCTGCTTCGCTTACGTTGTCTCACCTCCAACAACTTCCCCTTCTATTCTATGATACGCACCACTATCCACACACTGAACCGGCAGCTGCATGAGTTCCTTTCCACGTCTAAACACCATAAACTATCCCGTCTCATCCCTACCCCCAAAGCTACCCCTCCATCCTCCACTCCATCATGCGCTCAGGTAGTCTGCATCCCCCCAGATCTACCCCTCTCTGAGGAAGAGCGCTCTGTTCTCAGTAAGGGCTTAAAATTTGTTCCTCTTCGTCCGACCCTAGACCAATACAATCTCCTCCAGGATGTTCATCGGTTTCACCGTCGCATGAGGCTGAAGCTCCATTTTAGAGAAGAAGACAGCACTCCGCAGTCTCAGGCTGAATCCGACATCTTCGCACGCTTTTCTGACTCTACTAAACCTCCCTTTACACCTAAACCTGGAGCCTCTCATGCCCTGGACCTGTATATCAAGAACACCATCCATGACATTCAGCAGCTCCGCCCTCGTAGATTGCATTATTCCAATCTCACTTCGGCAGAGTCTAGTGCTCTCTCCCTTCTTCGCCGTAGAGACGACATTGTCATCAAACCGGCTGAAAAGGGAGGAGCCATTGTCGTCTGGCAGAAAGACTTGTACCTAAGTGAAGGTAAAAACCAGTTGACCAATGGCTCTTTTTACAGGTCTAGGACCAGCGATGCGACTGTCTCTAACAATCGCATTGTACACAACACCATTAAACAGCTTATCACTAGTAATGATCTTCCTCCTAGGGCATCTCGTCTTAGGATTCATGACAGCTCTTTGGGCAAGCCTGTATTCTACATGCTCCCCAAAATTCACAAGATCGAAAACCCTGGAAGACCTATTGTCTCAGCCTGTTCTTGTCCTACTGAACACATTTCTGACTTCCTCGATAGCATTTTCCAGCCTATCGTTGAGAGTCTTCCCTCCTTCATCAAAGACACCAATCACGCTCTTACTACTTTCTCCTCTATCCGACTCCCAGTAGACCGCTCCTACCGTCTTTTCTTGCTAGACGTCTGCTCTCTGTATACCTCTATTCCCCACTCTGATGGTCTCCGAGCTCTTCGGTTTTTTCTGGACCAGCGCACTTGCCCTTCTATATCCACTGACACTCTTCTCCGTCTTGCTGAACTGGTCCTTAAACTGAATTCCTTTGAATTCAATGGTCAATTTTTTGACCAAATCAGTGGTGTTGCCATGGGAACGAAGATGGGTCCCAGCTATGCCTGTCTATTCATGGGCCACTTGGAGCATCAGATATGGCAACAATACTCCGGTCCTTTCCCTGGGTTTTACCGCAGATATATCGATGATGGCATAGGTCTCACAGATATGTCTGAGACTGATTTACACCGCTTCATCGACTTTGTGAACCACTTTCACCCTACCATTAAGTTCACCTCCCTCGTCTCCACAGTTTCTGTCAACTTCCTTGACATTACTATTTCTATCACGCCCTCCGGCCTTAATACCTCAGTATACTACAAGCCGACAGATGCCCACAGCTACCTCCTGTATACCTCTTCTCATCCTCGGGCTTGTCGTGACTCCCTTCCTTTTTCACAACTTCTCCGCCTCCGCCGTTTATGCCAAGACGACGATGACTTCCACTTACGAGCAAATGAGATGTTGGATTTCTTCCGTAACAGACTTTATCCAGAACATGTTCTCACCTCTGCTCTCCAACGTGTGCTCCCCATCTCTCGTCAGGAGGCCCTCAAACCTCACCATAAATCCACTTCGGATAGAGTCAAATTAATCTTAACCCATCACCCTCACAGTACTACTGTCAAACAGATCCTTTTCCGCCACCTCCCTATCCTCCAAGCAGAGCCTGTGACCCAAGAAGTATTCAGAGAAGCACCATTGGTGGCATATAGACGTGACAAGAACTTGAAGGATCTTCTTGTTCACAGCCGTCTCCCAAAGGAGAATGCCACTTACTTTGGCACACTACCCTGTGGTCGGACACGATGCAACACGTGCAAGTATGTCATCTCAACCCAGAAGGTGTCCTTTCCTAAGGCTACGTACACCATCACTAGTAGCTTCACGTGTGAATCGCGCAATGTCATTTATACGATCATATGTAAACGTTGCTGCAAAACCTATATTGGCCAAATAGGAAAACGACTTGGGGACAGATTCAGCCAGCACTTAAATGACATCGCTCAGCAAAAGTCCACACCAGTTGCCATACACTTCAATGGTCCTGACCACCATGGTCCCATCGACATCCAGGTCACAGCGATCCGATCCTGCTCCTCTGACACTGCCAGCCGAGAACAGCTTGAGAACCGTCTTATACACCGCATGGGGTGTCTAAAACCAGCCGGTCTCAACACTTTTCACACCTTTGTCTGAGGTCACCCTTTCCTCTCTTGCTCTATTTGACTCTTTCCACGCTTATCCTATTCTTCTATTTGTATGCCATATACATCTTTTTATTTCATATTTATTTATCTCCCACTCATTCTGTCCTCTTCTATTTCCAGTCCCCACTTTTATCCCGTTGGGTAGTTTATTGTCCGGTTTCGGTTTTTAGTTTTTCAGTATGTATTGTGTACACTCGGGAGCGGACGTCGCTTTCTGTTCAGCCACGCGCTCGTAAACAGACAGCGAATTTCGGTTCTTACCTTCAGGGAAGTACCCAGTTTTTATTTGATTATTTTATTAAGTTTTTTATGTGTCCTATCTAGCCTTCACTTTCTTTCCTTTCCTGACGAAGGCCTTGTGGCCGTAACGTAGACTATTTTCTTTGTCTTTTGTCCTCGTAAGACGAATCACCTTTTTTCGATTTTTTTTCAAACCCATCCATTGTAACCATAACACCACACTTCTAAAGCTTTTTATTTTGAGTATTATTTTGTGTGCTTTCAGACGAGAACACTGTAATATCTACACCACACCTTTAAGACTTTTCTCCTTTATGTGAAAGTTTGTGTTTTTTTTCATATTGTAACGTGTAAACCCTACACCACAAACATCACACTTGTAAGGTTTCTCTCCTGTATGTTTAAGTTTGTGTTTTTGAAGGTCATGACATCGTGCAAACCTTACACCACACACATCACACTTGTAAGGTTTTTCTCCGGTATGTAATCTTAAGTGTGTTGTTAGATGAACACTTTGGTAAAATCCTAGACCACAAACATCACACATGTAAGGCTTCTCACCAGTATGTTTTCTGATGTGTATTTTTATATTATCATAATGTTTACACCTTGCACCAAAACCATCACACTTGTAAGGCTTCTCTTCTGTATGCATTATTTTGTGTCTTTTCAATTTACCAAACTGTGCATACCTTACACCACAAACATCACACATGTAAGGCTTCTCTCCTGATTGTATTCTCTTGTGTATTTTCAATTGACCTAACTGTGTAAGCCCTACACCATAAACATCGAAGTTGTAAAGCTTCTCTCCTGTATGTATTGAATTATAATTCTTCAGTTCACCACAACGTTTAAACACAACACCACAAACATCACACTTGTATGGTTTCTCTCCCGTTGTATTCTACTGTGTTGATTCATGTCACCACAAAATCTAAACTCAGCAGTGCAAACATCACACTTGTATGGCTTCTCCCCTGTATGTATTCTACTGTGTATTTTCAGATAACCACCACTTACAAAACATTTACCACAAACATCACACTTGTATGGCTTCTCTCCTGTATGTATTCTACTGTGTACTTTCAGCTGACCAGAAATTGTAAAACATTAACCACAAACATCACACTTGTATGGGTTTACCCCCCCCCCCCCCTATGTATTCTATTGTGTATTTTAAACTGACATTGATTTGTAAAACACTTAGCGCAAAAATCACACCTGTAAGGCTTCTCTCCTGTATGTACTCTATTTTGCTTCTTCAGATCAGAACAGTGTGTTAGCATTACACCACAAACACCTTGTTCATAAGGATTCTGTAATATTATTATCTATACTTCCTTAAAGCCTTCGATCGAGTCTGGCATGAAGGTTTATGGCAAATAATGAGAAAATTCAATTTTGATACCAACATCATAGATATCATTGAAGCACTATACAAGGACGCAAGCAGTGCTGTTTTTGCAAGCAATGACATTGGAGAATTTTTCAAAACAACTGTAGGAGTTCGCCAGGGATGTATCCTGTCACCAGTGCTCTTTAACATTTATCTAGAACATATTATGCAGGAGGCTCTCTACGATTATAAATCAACCATATCGATTGGAGGCCGACCTCTGTGTAATCTACGTTTTGCTGATGATATTGATCTGATAGCTGGAACAGAATCAGAACTTCAAGACCTTACCTCTAGACTGGAGAAAGTAACAAGAACATATGGGATGGAAATTAATATAGAAAAAAGCAAGATATTGGTGAATAGCCATAAGAAACATGTTCCGACCAACATTACGTTAAATGGGCAAACGTTAGAAGAAGTTAACACCTTTAAATATCTCGGGTCCACTATATGTAGTGATGGAAGATCAAATAAAGAAATCAAGACAAGACTTGAGATGGCCTCAGCTGCCATGACAAGGTTGAATGTGATCTGGAAAAGTAACATCAGTTTTCCTGTGAAGATCAAATTATACAAATCACTTGTATTATCTATTCTCTTGTATGGGTGTGAGGGCTGGACACTCACTGCAGATACGGAGCGAAGGATTCAGGCTTTCGAGCATAAATGTTACAGAAGAATTTTGCGCATTTGCTATAAAGAGCACAAAACAAATGTCTATGTTAGAGAGAAGATAAACACCTATGCAGGCCATCAAGAACCACTTTTGTCAATAGTGAAACGTCGAAAGCTTGCCTGGTTTGGGCATGTAACTCGTCATGACTCCCTTTCGAAAACGATCCTCCAGGGAACAGTCGAAGGTAAACGGAGAAGAGGAAGGCAAAGAAAATCCTGGGCTGATAACATCAAAGAATGGGCAGGACACGGTTTCTCCACACTTGTACGCATTGCTGAGAATAGAGAGCAGTGGAGGACCCTGTCTGCTGATGCTTCCACCATGGCACCCCTACGACCCATGACGGGTTATGGGTTGAGATGAGATGATGATACTTCCTTATTCTGCATGTTGTTTACTAATCCAAAACTTATATCAACCCCATCAAGTGTATCCCTTTTCTCACTGATGTCACCTGACCCTCTTTCATTTTGAGCTGTCACCTCACAATCATTCTGGGTCTCACGCACATCTGCTGATCTTTCATGACAGACAATGGAATTTACAGCCACCTCATGTCCAGCTGTTCCAGACTCACTATAACTGTCACTGGTCAATACTGTAACACTGGTAGAGTCTTTCTAGTAATCCATTTCAGTAATGTTGACGTTCTGGTCTTCATGTGGTACACTGGAAACTATATGGGATTTAAATAGAAAAAATAACTAGTATGTAATTAACAGTCAATTATTAAATCCCGGCTTGGCCCGTTGTTTTTCAGCGCAGACTTCGCTGGCTTGGCCATGTTCACCGCATGGAAGATGGTCGCATCCCAAAAGATATCTTCTACGGACAATTAGCAGATGGCAAGAGAACAGTTGGGCGACCACAGCTGAGGTTCAAAGATGTGTGCAAGAGAGATATGAGGGCACTGGACATGGATCCAGCAACATGGGTGGATGAAGCTGCCGATCGCACTAAGTGGCGATGCTATTTACGGCGCCACCTCAGATTGGGCGAAGAGAGGCTCACACTACAGGCAGAGGAGGGGAGAAAACGTCGAAAAGAGCATCAGGAAAATAAGCAGCTGAGGGATGTCACCTCAGGGGCGCATTCTCATAGTCAGTTATGACTGAAGGGGCTATTATTATTACTATTATTAAATGTTCTAAATTGTGTATCTCTGTATAATTTTAACAAGTAATATGGTTAAATCAAAATTTAAAATGGTGAGTATTCAGATGTAAGGAGCCGTGGAAGCATAGTGGTTAGTGCACTGGCTTCCTAGCTCTGTGGTCCATCATTCGATCCCCAGTTGAGGTGGGATTTTTTTAAGACCGCAAACTACTCCGGGGTCAACCCAGCATCATGAATTGGGTATCAGAGCAACTTCTGGGAAGGTTAAGGCGGCCGACATGATGCTGACCACTTCATCCCTAGTATGCCGATGGACGAGAAAATATGGGCCTAACACTGTATTCCCAATATGCCTCAAAAGCGTGTAAACGGGATTCCTTACCTTTTTTATTCTGATGTATGGTAGCATCAATTTCTTTCTATATCCATCAGCAAAATAAACACAGTTGCTTCTCTTCATATCTCCGCCTATGCCGGCCCCAAGCCCGGATGAAAAAGGAGGAGGGCGGCCTCCATGGAGGCCGTAAGGAGGCAGCCCCTCCACCATGCAAAGGCACAACAGGCCAATCACCTGTTTGTCCTAAACTATGATTACAAGCAATATAAGAGAGAAAACCGGACTGATTCTAAAGGCGACGAACTGGAACGGACTACGGACTACGACTTATGGAACTTGGAACACAAGAAGTATAAATGGGAAAGAAGAGGAGCTGATGGAAGAGATGAGGAAAGCAAAACTAGAAATCCTGGCTATTACCGAAACAAAGAAAGAGGGACAAGGAGTCATGGATCTCGATGGCAACACTCTGCTATACAGTAGTGTACCCACATCTGAAAGAGCTAAAGGGGGCGTGGGTTGCATTGCGGCCAAAAACCAGAAAGATAGTATCAAGGGATGGAACTTTGTCTCGGAGCGCATTATGGTTGTAAAACTAAAAGAAGGAGAAACCATAGTCAACCTGGTCAAAGTGTATGGGCCAAATGAGGATGAGAGAGCAGAGGTCAAGGAAGAATTCTTCGAGCTGCTTCAAAGAACAGTGGACGACTGCCTAGATGAAATTATCATGCTCGGAGATTTCAATGCCAGAGTTGGAAATGACCATGCTAGATGGGGTGGAGTTGTCGGAAGATATGGAGAAGATACTCTCAATGACAATGGAAAGCGACTCATCAGATTCTGCAGTGAGTAGAATCTGATCATTACCAACACAAAGTTCCCTCATAAGCGCATACATGCATACACTAGGTGTGAACCAACAAAGAATGAGAAGTCAGTGATCGACTATGCCATTGTTAGGAGGAGCTCATTCAAATATGTCCGGGATGCTAGAGTCTGGAGGGGGCCAGAGATTGGAAGTGATCACTACCTGCTTATAATCAAAAGAACAACTGAAAGAGTTGCTCAGCCTAGGAACTGCCCAGCACCACGCAAGAAACCAAGTAAACGAACGGAAGAAATGAGCATTCAGACCTACAAGCTGAAAGAGCCATAAATTAAGACCAGATATCAAGGGCTTATTGCTACAGCGGTGAGAAACACAGAAGAACAACCTGATGACCTGGAAACCCTGTGGCTTAAATTCAAGGACATCATAAAGACAGCTGCTGCAGTAGCATGTGGTGAAGTCCGACTTGGGAACAAGAGAAAGAGGACACCTTGGTAGACAGAGGAAGTCAAAGAGAAAATAAGAGAGAAGAAAATGGCATGGATACAATACTTAGGAGCTAAAAACACAGCAAGACAAATAGAGAAATATAGAGAATATGTGATACTCAGAACAGAAGCAAAGAACAAGGTGCTAGCAGCAAAACAGAAGTCCTGGGAAGAATTTGGAGAAAAGCTACTAAAGGATGCGCAAGAAACCAGATATTATTCTACAAGACCCTAAAGAACATAAGGAAGGAAAAACAATACTTACTTACTTACTTAGTCGTTCCCCTTCTACCGTGAGGTGTAGAGGTTTGGAAGAGAGAGCGCCAGACTATCCTATCGGCTGTCTTCCTCCTGGCCTGGTTCCATTCTAGTCCTCGGTCCTTCAAAGATTGTCTAATGTTGTCCTCCCAGAGGACTCTGGGTCGTCCTCGGGGTCTGGATCCTTGGCTCTTTGTTTCCCATGCTTATCGTGGTAGCCGATCTTCTCTCATTCTGCAGACATGGCCAAACCATCTTAATAGGACTGTTCTACTTGGGTCTGCATGGGATAGGATTTAAGGCCTAGACGTATCGTCTGGTTGCGTACCATGTCTCTTCTTGTTACTTCAACAACCTTCCTCAGATACCTCATTTCTGAGGTTTGGATCTGGCTTTTATGGGTTGTAGTCATTGCCCATGACTCGCATCCATATGTCAAGACTGGGACATAGGTGGAGCGGTATACAGTAAGTAAGCTTCTATTCATTCTGAGAACTATACTACTCGTCAAAAGTGAATGGCCACTTAGAAAAACCTTGGTTGAAACCAAAAAACAAATCTGATATAAACGTAATTGGTATCAGTCAAAACGGCATTTATTGAATACCAAATTGACATGGCACGTAAAGAAATGGAAACACACATTCAAACGCAATGAAGCTGTGAAGTGTGTCACCCACCTTTTCAAAAGTCACACAATAGATATTGGACAAATAGACATTTCAAAATCGGGTATGACCACCGTTTGCAGCAAGGCATTCAAGACAACGTAGGCGCATCGAGTCCACAAGGGTCCGAAAAGTATCCTGAGGAACAGCTTGCCATTCCTGAAGCAGAAATGCAGTCAGCTGTGCAACATCTATTGGCAGGGGGTGATTTGTTGACAATCTTCGACCAAGGTCATCCCAGAGGTGCTCAATCGGAGAAAGGTCAGGTGAATGAGCTGGCCACGCCATCCTGATGATCCCATGTTGCTGAATACACTCATTCACCACACGAGCTCGATGGGGTCGAGCGTTATCATCTATGGCCTCCAGAGCAGGCTGAACCATTGGTCTCAAGATTTCGTTCTGGTATCTTGGGCCGGTCAAGTTGTAGATGTAGAGTGGGGTCCTGCCGTGTCTGTAGAAGCCTCCCCAGGCCATGACAGAACCCCTACCATAACGATCCACCTCTCGAATTGTGTCATCAGTAAATCGCTCTCCTGGTCGTCTCCTAACTCGAATCCTGCCATCATTGAATGACACAGTGAAGCGAGATTCATCAGTGAAGAGAACTTGACTCCATTGTTGCCTTGTCCATCGGATGTGCTCGCGACACTAAGCAACATGGGCTCTGCGATGAGCAGGATTAAGAGGGATTCTGACTGCAGGACGTTGAGCAGCCACTCCAAATTCATGTAAACGTCTGCGAATGGTGCTTTGACTGACATTAACGTTTACAGTTTGTCTCAGCTGACATCTTAGAGTGGAACAAGTCACAGTTCATTGGCGCAGGGCTGACAACAAGAGGTGCCGGTCATCATGTCTATTGGTGCATCTAGGGCGACCTGGCCGGTGGCGATCCTCTACACTTCCTGTGGCCTGAAATGTCTCCAAAATTCTTTGGATAGTAGAGTGTGACACTGCAAGCCGTCTAGCAACCTCACGGACAGATAAACCACTTTCAACCCATGCTATAGCCCTCATTCTTTGTAAGGTGTCAAGACTTCTTCTCGGTGGCGTGGTTTTTGCAAGTGATGAAACTACCCTAAGTCTGCTGATTGTAAAACAAATTAAGAGTGAAACGAAAAGTCGCCATTGCACGTGGAATGTCAAACAGCACGATTACTTCACCTGTTTGGTTCTACGGAAGTTTAAAAAAACAGATTAAAAATGTGAATTTATGGTCAGCAAACCAAATTGCACGTGATCACGATGGTTGTGGGTGAGTTGTTTTTATGCTTAACGTGCATAGTGGACTGTCAGAGGAAGATATTGCACCTATTTTTACTAAAAACTTCCTTCATTTAATCATTCTATGCACTTATATAGAAGTGTATTGAAAATAATAGGGTGGCCCTTGACTTTTGACGAGTAGTATATTTTTGTTGCAACTGTTTACATCACTTGCACATATTTACTTTGCCTTTACAAGTGCACAACAGTTTATCTGAAACTCAAGTATAAAGAAAACACTCTAAAAATCAAGTTTTGTTTGTAACAAGATAAATAAATAAATATCTTTTTCGTGGTGTATCACTTGTGTGCTAAATTGATTCAACCACTTTCAAGAGTAAGTTTCGTCATTTTTTCCTGTCATGCAGGTAACTATCTTAGTCTGGTTTTCTGTGAAGTTTTATTGTTAATAAACTGTATAACAGAATCTAAATCTGCCACGTCATTTACCAAATACTGGATGCTGTACTGTCCATCTCACAATCTATAAGTAGGTCAACTTATGATTCATAACTACCCCAGTTCACTGTTGTATCAATAATTGTTTTTGAAAATGTTCAAAACTTGGTAAGAGTTTTCTTCTGCATCGTTCACTCTCACGTGACCACATCTATCTCTCGTATAAAGCTGGCAGTCCGTCTCAGGCTTCTCTCATCACCATATAGTTTCTCCCTCAACTGGAATGGAGAAGGTCATGCTGCTATCATGCTTCTTTCATGGAACCAACAGTTTTTTTAGTACTTTTTTCAATACATGGTTTAATACATGTTTTAGTACATGTTTTAGTACATGTTTTAGTACATGTTTTAGTACACGTTTTAGTACATGTTTTAGTACATGTTTGTCCTTCCTGTCACTTTATCCTTTCATACTCCTCATGGACGATGTCATCAAGGCATGTAAGGAGAGAACAAGAAAGTATTCAGTGGGGTAATGGAAGATGAGACAGGTCTGTATTTCAGAGCTGGCATTTGCTGATGATGTTGCCCTGATTGCTAAATCAGAGGCACATCTCCAATCCAACCTGCAAGTCTGGAAGGAAGAGCTGGAGAAGAGAGGGATGGTCATAAGCAGCTCTAAAACAAAATCCATGGTGATATCACGAGAAAAAAGAAAGACATCAGATTAAGCTGGGAGAAAAGGTCCTGGAGCAAGTCCACCACTTTAAATACCTCGAAGCTATTATAGACCGAAAGGGAAGCATCAAAGAAGAGTTGGCCACTCAAAAAAGCAACAGCTGAGAAACTTTTTCAGGCCATAAATCGAGGATTCCTCAGAAAGAGAGAGGTTGGTAAGAAAACGAAGATGGCTGTATACTGCTCCACCTATGTCCCAGTCTTGACATATGGATGCGAGTCATGGGCAATGACTACAACCCACAGAAGCTAGATCCCAACCTCGGGAATGAGGTATCTGAGGAAGGTGGTTTAAGTAACAAGAAGAGACATTGCCTAAAATCTCACCCCATGCAGACCCAAGTAGAACAGTCCCACTTACGATGGTTTGGCCATGTGTCAAAAGAGGTTTTGATGTTACTGAAATATAAGCTATCCTGGACAAATAGATGTATCAGAGGATACCAGGATAGTGCCAGATAAGATACTGGTCTTATAAGTAATACCCCTTCTCTGAAAAGAGCAATGGTGTATAGAGATCAAAGTGGGGTCAAGCTATGTAAGTTCTTAGAGATGATGATGATGATATACTCTGAGTCCCTAACTGCTACCTCTTGAGATCCCACAAAGATTAATGAGTTATTGTTATTTGGCAAATTGTCTAGGGTAATGTATTTATTATAACTGTTATTGATTTCAAAACAGAACTTTAACTTTAATAAAATTATTAAGCAAGACTGTATGAAATTTTTATATACAATTTAATTATCCTGAACCTCCATCTTTTCAGGTCAGGAATACTCAAAAGCAATAAAGGCTATGTACAAATCAAAATAAATATATCTTGGAAAACTGTTCCATTATTGTGGAGTGTTCACTGAAATAATTTCACATTCAGTTTCTGTTCCTACGTGTGATAACGTCTGCTATTACTATACTGTAGGTTCTCTTGAATATTCTGATGGTCTTATCTAGTCATCCTCAAAAGGGTTGTAATACTAGTTTTATTACTCTTGGGTGAATTATTGGATGTTCTGACACTGGCCTTTATAAAGGACATATCTTTGAATCTTGGTGCTGCTATTCAGAGACCATTGCAGGACCACAAACGTAGTAGCTCCTGACTGAGAAGATGGGATCTGGCTCCAGTTGTATGAGGAGCTCGCATGACCCTCACACTTCCTCTCACGTGAATACAGCCACGAGGTAATTTCATGATATAACCTGGAATAAAATGACAACCACATTCCATGTAGAAGTCTGCCTCAATTCACTCACCCACAAACAACATCAAGACTTACCCTTTTCCATCAGCGATTGTGCTAACAAGTTGCACAAGACATATAATTTTTTTTGCCTACAGTCCGTTCAAAATGATCAGTCATTTCACCT
>JAMPIV010020991.1:0-22125 GCA_024509875.1 Oreohelix idahoensis
GTGCATATATTCATTCTATAGCAGTACCATTATAGAATAATATGTTAATTTAGAGAATGACGTATACATTACTCTAGTGCCTCAATACGCACTACCAGAGTCAGAACGTATCATGTAAACGCAGAATCATGCGCCCAAATGTAGCTAATTGCCGAACACAGTAGCAATTGGCCAACGATGTTACATTCATTAGACTTCATGAGTGAAGGTAGACACCTGCATCACAATAGGCTCAGCTCATACCAACGGCCATAACTGACATTTTTGAGCTACTCGGCAAATCACACATCCGATATACCGATTTGCTCGCACAGCATTATACTCATCACATACTTCAACTGTCCTAAGGCTTTATCATAAAAACCGACCATCTGTCATTGTCACTATCAGCTGCTACGTAGTTGACTTCATGTTCTTCATATCTCCGTTGCAACATACAGAACACACACACAGCAATACGTCCGAGTATACTAAGCAAACACAAGTTCAAATGAGCAGTGTGACCCTCTCTATTGGTGGGGAGACGGTTGGTGGACTGGCACACTAGAATGTGTTATATAAAGTATTTTTAACACTTATTAAATATCTTTATATTATTGTTTTACAGTTCGAATTATTAATTTAAAAGGTGTACAATGGCGTATAGACACCCATTTATATATGTAGGTGTGTCGTGTATGTGTGTGTAAGCAAATACATTAAGGGGCTGCTGTAAACATGCTGTGTTTCCTGTGAACCGTTAATTTGTAGAACTGATTCAATACTGTTTTATTGTTTATATACTTATATATGTGAGTACTTATTTTTTGTAAAAATTGAAATAAAAAAAATTTTCTCCTGCGTTAAATCAACAGTGTTTCAAAATCTTGCTGCATTGAAGGCATTGAACTAATGTCGACGAAACAAAATGATTAAACAATAGTTGTATTTCATAATGTCAACAATAAAAAATATGTATGCAGAGAGTATAATGTATGTACGTATCTTCTTACACCGTCCCTTTATTTATAACTAAAAACAAACAAAATGTACTTTTTTTTTTCATGCACAGGTGTGGAAAAGCATATACGCGTTCAATAAAGCTATTGAACTTCTGCAAAGTTTTGGAGAGTCTTTTATAATCAGATAATAAGTACACAGACTGAAAACTACAAAGGCCTGGTTACGATTACCATCGTGATGACTGACATTGTATACAGCTCTAAACAACACACTGTCATCGTCTTAATGAATTACATCATTAAAAAGTGCACGCTCTACGATACAGTTTCACAAAGGTGTTATCACTTCTCAAGTTTACATTTTAAAGTCTAGATGTTATATCCTGAGTTCAATGAAATATTTTTTTTTGAATTCGTGGGGACTGTTCTTAATTCCAGAATGTGGTGCATTTAAGTGCAATGGACTATTCTGTTCCACTAATAAATTAGTACGCAACAGATTTCGGAATAACAAAATGAACAGTAAATATTTTGAATCAAAGGATTTTTGCAGCTCATTGGTACAAAAGGATGAAAACTTTATCTACCAATGGAAATTTTTTCTGCAGTTCATTGGTTCCAAGCATAAACTTAATCTACCAATGGAATTCTGTGAAAGGTTATATAACTCAACAAACGCCACCATGCGGGACCTTGAGTCTGGCTTACCAAACATCACACGGCATCAGTACGTGCAGATGTGTTTCAGGGCCAGGAGGGGGACTCCCAGTGATCTCAGCACGTTTATTATCATCCGTACGCCCTCATCTTTGTTCTCTCCGTGGGTGGGGAACACGCTCGTCATCCTGACGTTGGTCAGACACAAGAAAATGAGAACAGTGACGAACATGTTTTTTGCTGAATTTGGCGGTTAGCGATCTTCTGTTTGGCCCTGATCTGCATGCCTTTCACCCTCATCCCTTTGCTAATGCAAGAGTTTATATTCGGCGGCCCCTGCCGTCTGCGCCCTTCTGCGCTACGCTCAAGGTAAGTACCGTAGATATATTACAGTCCATATGGGAATTGAGCCCTGTGTAGTTCCGGGTAGGGGGGTCGTGTCTTAGGAGACAAAGAAAGAATGGTATTACTGCTCCATACATGTCGTAGAAGGGGCGACTAACATAAGGTTGTGCGTGGGGCTGGCAACTTCATCATGTAGAACTGCAAGAGATTGCTTTGTTCTTGCTTCCTGCAAAGGGGCTGACTGCAGTCGTGTTGCATGCTCCATTAGGAGCGAAGTAGAAAGAATAAGAAGATGGATGATGAAGTAATTCAGATACCTATCAACTCACTCATCCATGATCGATGGCAGAAGGTGATGCATTAAAGGAGTTTTGTGACGATGTCCTAGAGAACGTCCATGACTACTTCGAGGACTATCTGTACATCTCTTTTTATAAATATTCTTCTCCGCGATGTACCTCTGTACGTCAATGATTATTTGTACGTCTATTTTTATAAACATTCTTCACCAAAGAAGAGACATCAACAATTTTGATAGGTGACGTGAATGCAAAGATAGGTACAGTCTACACCGGCTTTGAAGAAGTCATGGGAAAACATGTACCTCTGTACGTCGATGACTATTTGTACGTCTATTCTCTAAATATTCTTCACCATTGTGTACCTCTGTACGTCGATGACTATTTGTACGTCTATTCTGTAAATAGTGTCTTCACCATGATGTACCACTGTACGTCGATGACTATCTGTACATCTATTCTATAAATATTCTTCACCATGATGTTACCTCTGTACATCAATGATTATTTGTACGTCATATTTTATAAAAATTCTTCACCATAATGTACCTCTGTACGTCGTTGACTATCTGTACGTCTATTTTATAAATATTCTTCACCTCTGTACGTCGAAATGTCTACGTGATTAAATTATTTGTTTCTGTTACTATATTACTTTTAAGACTATATTTTTTTAAACTGCACTTTCCTATAACGAACTTCTCTATATTAATGACTCTTATTTTATGAATATGCTCCTGTAATCTCGTAGTTATTTACCTTTCAGTTCCAGAATCCAAAGTTTTCATCGCAATTTTTGGAACTGAAAAAGACGTTTTTTCCAAATCTTTTCCTTGTGCACTTTTTTAAAAAATATTGTGAGTGACAGAATATTTCAAAGAGACATGGCTGAATAAAGTAGTGTAGGCCCTAATAACAGAAAATTAGGCTCTGTAATTTGCATACTCAAAGAAAGCATAGATTCATACGGATGCAAACTTAAAATATTCTGAGAGCAAATCGTGAACAGACAGTAAACGGTAAATAATTTTACGAAATGAAGGCAAATTATGAGCATTTATGAGCGATGATAAAAGAGGCTTGTGACAGAACGCCTAGAATATGGAAAGGTGTGAATATAAGGGGAGGTGTTGTGTGGGTACGAACTTCGAGACAAATTAATAGAGCGAGAAAATCTTTTAGAACTTCCAGGTAGAGATAATTGGAAGTTCGTGGCAATAAGTTTTTGATAGACGCGCCATGTACAGAAATACTTCCTCGGGTACTACCTGGGGCGTAGCTGATCATCTTTTTTTTAATACTTCTTTTTACTTCTTTGTTTGCTTCTGTGTACACTTCTTGAGCCTTGGCTTTGGAACTTCTGGTTTTGCTTGTGTTTAACTCTGCTTTCTTGTTTTTTCTATCTTTTATCTTATTGATGGTTTCTGTTGGTATCCATGCTTTTTGTTGTCGTTCCCTTTTCCCCAGTATTTCTTCACATGTCTTATTCCATACAGTTTTTTGATTTGCTGCCAATAGTCTTCTGTATTCACTACATCTTCCAGCTGTTGAGCACTTGGAATTTATTGGATATTGTACCGCAAAATTTGTCTCTTGTTTCTTGATTTCTTAGATGTCCTACATTAAATTGTTGTCTATAATTTTGCATTGTTGCATATCTCTTGAGTTTCATTTTTACTTTGGCTATCAGAAGGTGGTGATCTGATGCCACATCTGCTCCTCTATATATACCTTTACATCCTGCAATGATGATCTAAACTTCTTGTTTATGCATATATGATCAATCTGATTTTCTGTTCTATGGTCTGGTGATATCCATGTTGCCTTGTGTATTCTCTTATGTGAAAACATGCTTCCTCCTATAGGCAGTTGATTTGAAGCACAGAAGTTTGAGAATAGTTCCCCATTTTCGTTCATTATTCCTAGTCCATGTTTTCCCATGACTTCTTCAAAACCGGTGTAGACTGTACCTATCTTTGCATTCATGTCACCCATCAAAATTGTGATGTCTCTTCTTTTTACTTGATCATGTCACTCCACAACATTTGTACCTCCAGTATTGTTCATCTATTCTGTTGTTGGCTTCTTTAAAGTCCAGCTGTTTAATGTCTTATCTCTTTATTGTTCTCTATCTTGTTTTTTTTTCCCCTTCAATCATTCATGTTGCTACCGTATAGTCCAGCTTTCTTCTTCTCTCTTTCTGCCAAAGGAAAATGAATTTCTTCTTTCTAACATAAGTAATTAGCTTTTTTATCGCGCTAGTTTCTTTCAGGACATCTTTATTACTCTTTGTTAGCTGTCCAAAGAATTGTTTACATTCTTATATAAAACAAAACCTCTCTCCGGGTCTTTTCCTACGTGTTTACTAATTGTTCACTACTCACGTCTTTACGTCATGATTGAATCTATATAACAATGAAGAACTCTCTGTCTTACTTCGATTGACAAAAGAATTGTTGCATAAAATACGTTTAATTTCATAGATCTCGGCTTTTGGGTGCTCTATTCTATCCATAGAAGAAGCAGAAGATAAAAGAACATATCAAAAGGGATACCAGCCCCCCCCCCCCCCCCCCCCCAAAAAAAAGCACCTCAAAGGCGCAACATCTGTAGCGAGAGGAAAGATATAATGACGGTGATATTATCCTGTACAAATAGGTGTATCAGATGATACCAGGATAGTGCCAGATAAGAGACTGGTCTTACAAGAAATACCCCATTCTCTGAAAAGATTAATGGTGTATCGACATCAAAGGTATAGTCAAGCTGTATAGGTTCCTAGATGAGATGGTACTGTACTATCTTGGATTCCTATTAGCTCCTCTCCAGACTAACCTTAGATAATGACTCTGCTAGGGGTAATTAACTACACAACAAGAACTTTAAACCACATTTAAATAATTCACTGAAGACTCTGGGTACAATTTATAATTTATTTATGTACAAGATCTTTTCGTCTTTGTTCTTTGTTAATTTTCAAATAAAATTCAATTGATTGCAAAATAAATTATGTGTCACTTTCATATATACATAACACATTTACAGTTAATGCTTTCTTGTATAGATGAATATAAATGTTACTTTAGGACTCATATGACTGTCAAATGTCTTCTATATACACCACAGTGTTTTCATCATCACATAGTTTATTCGTAGGTGGGTTTATATAGATATATGGTATTTGAAAGTTGAAGTAGACCAACACTGAGCTACTTATCTGAAACAAAGTCCTTCCTAGGCCTCGTACAGCAGTTTGATTGGATAGAACCACACCACTGCGGGTCCTCCACTCGTCAAGATGACAAAGTTAATACTGGCAAACGCTCTGACAAACATGAACATCTATTTGCTGACTTGGTCACTATAGGTTTTGTATGACACTCAGGGCAGGATATAACCTGAAACATAATATACAACCTACGTAGTATCACTCATTGTCTCCTTAGCCAGTCAGGAGGTATAATGAGACAGTTCAGACAAGCTGTGGTTACTCACAAGAGACATAGTAAATCATGAATAACACAGTTCGTTCCAGTTCTAGAACAATAGTTCAGTAATTCATTTGTTACAGTTTTGTCCATGATTTGTTTCTATAAAATCATATAAGCCTTATGGTAATCATTGTGCCATATATCAAATAATACAGAAAATCAATCTGTTATAGTCATTCCTTCATCCAGTTTGGATAGTCCTTTCCAGCAAGCATAATATCTTTAAAATGCTTTCCACATACAACTAGCTCATTCCATTCGTTCTACTGATTTAATACAATTAATCTAAACCAACACACTTCGGGTTTTCCTCCAGAAATATCACGGTGTGATTCTACACATATCTAATTAACCATAAACACACATTTATAATATATATATATATATACATTTATATTATATATATATATATATATATATATATATATATATATATATATATATATATATATATATATATATATATATGTGTCTGTAGTTTGAATTAGGCGGCGAGTGTGTCTGTTTCATTCGTTTTCTCCCCTTATATAGTAGACTTGCGGATGTACGAGATGACAACTAGCCCAAAGTACGTTTGCATGCATCCAAAATCAAGTAGACAGGGCAAGGTGTGCTTAGATAACAAATCTAAAATAATTCTGGAATCCTTATTTCTGTACCGATTTCCTCCATTTTAGGCTCATTTTACTCATATAAATGAGCTATATCACTATGCCTATCCACTTTATCCTATAGTGTATCTGACTATTCACTGGAGCAGCCGAAATAGTGAAAAACACAACATGGTTCATGCTCCACTGTCTTCTATTCATAATAACTTCGGCTCTACAACACATCCAGTGAATCTATTGCTATCTGCCTAAAGCTAATGATCCCTTTTATCGAATTGGGTCCTTCTTTATCCAGGTACTCCATGATTATTTGCAGACTGCCTTCCGAAATATCATCAACATCTACACTTTTGTTGTCTCGAATAGCCTAGCGTATCTTCTGACACTACTTGTACCAAGCTGGCATTTCATTGGTCAGTTATATCCACGGGTTTTGCGCGGTGATAAATTTTGAATGATGCCGAGATATGATTCAGACTTCATTACAACATCCCCAGAGTCAGTTATGACTGTGGAAGGCTGTTGATTCTGCTCTTCTCTTCTGAGATGCATCTTTCGCATCATAATAACTTGCTTAGGCATTTGAATTTATTCTCCTGTTTCAGACATGATACATTAACTTAGGTAGTGATTTCCTGGAAAAGCCATTTTCTTCGAGTTGCCCATTATTTCTGTCTTTTTGCTTTTTAGGCTAAGGCCTTTGTTTTCATTTCCGGTCACTATTGTATCGGTTGTGGAACAGTAGTAACTGGTAATTGTGCGGGTAGGGAATAGGAAGGTATAGGGATTGTTTACTGTAGTTTCATTATATTCGTAATTTCCTCTAACTGTTTTGTTTTTCACTTTACGACTGTATCATCAATATATATCAGGTTATTTATATTATTTAGTCATGTTGCTTGCCTGGTTTTTTTTTTCCATCACTTCTGCATTGGTGATCTTGGCATACAATGTCAACATGCATGGAAGCATATCTGGAGTCCTCTTTAAATGACCACCAGATTTGAACAATGCTACAATATACTAATATGGAAGTGAAACTTTGTTTCTTTACATCCTCATTGACTCTTGAAATCATTCACACACTTCCAGGGATTCCCACTGTGGTGAAACCTGTTAGGAACCCAACATTGCACATTAAGCTTGGAGAAGTCACTTGAGCCTCATACGTAATTGGCTTTGACCTGGTTAACTGCAAGCAGGAGGATCTCTCTATGGGGCAAGTGATAAGCAGTCGGAGCTGCGAAGTGGCTCTGTGCAGGAAGTGACAATTCCTTGGGAGAGCCCAGAATCAGAGCACAGTATTTTAGCTCTGCATAGTTGGAGAGCCCCTTTGGATGGCGGGGAATGCACAGTATGCCACGCAGTTCTTACTCCTAGCTTGGGACCAGATGTGACGATCCTTTAAATGCAAGCCAAGCTGGAGAAACTGGACCTCATAATTTCAACTCAACACGTTTCGAAATAAATTTAGCCAGCAGGTGGGCTTGAACATCAATTTAAAGAAGTCTGAGGTCATGACGCTCAATGTGAGCAACCCTGAGCCCATATCAGTAAGGAATCAGCAACTGGTACAGACAGATACCTTCACATACCTAGGAAGCATAGTGACGCCGGACGGTGGGGCAGGCAAAGACATCAACATCAGAATGAATAAGGCAAAAACAGCCTTCTTTAGCCTAAATAACATCTGGAGGTCCTCCCAATACAGCACAAGCACAAAATTAAGATTATACCAGAGTTGCGTGCTTTCTGTGCTTCTCTGTGGTGCGGAATGCTGGAGAGTCACAGAGAAGGAAATGTCAAAATTGTCCTCTTTTCACACAACATGCCTAAGAAAAATTCACCGAATCTTTTGGCCGAATGCCATCACCAACCAAGATCTGCTTACTCGTAGCAAGCAAGAGGACATGCATACCATCATAGCTGGCAGACGCTGGAGCTGGGTTGGTCATGTCCTCAGAAGAGACCCCGATGCCATCACAAGAACAGCTATGCTTTGGACCCCTGAAGGAAAACGAAAGAGAGGCCGACCAAAAACAACTTGGCGGAGGACTGTGGAGGCTGAGATGCAAAGAATGAACCAGAGTTGGGGCACTGTACGAAGGATGGCCACCGACCGTGCAAAGTGGAATCAATTTGTTGTTACCCTACAAGACGCCACTAGGCGTGATGGCCACTGACTGCTTTGACGGTCGGTGGTTAAGGATCGAAGAAGAAGAAGAAGACGTTTCGAAATGGCAGGAAAAGCCTAGATCTACAGTGTAAATAATACCAAGGAGTCTTCAACTTGGTATTGGCTGCAAAAGAGCGAGACGCTCAGCAGTCCTAGTTAAACAACAACAACAACAACAATACAATGTTAACAATTATGTTCTGCCGAAGCTCACATTTATTAAAGTCTGCAACGTTTTTATATTTTTATTTTTGTTGTTGCTTGTTTGAGGTTTTTGAGTGAGTTTACAATTTTGGGCTCTACGTGATCCAGAACCATGCATTAGGACTGCACTGACTTAGTTCCATAGCAGAAACTGTCGTGAAGCGTTAGAGCCTTCGCTATATACGAGCATATCTAAGTATGTAATATGTTTCCATGAATGTTTGTACGTATGTTTGTACTTATGTATGTATGTATGTATGTATGTATGTGTAAATGTGTGGTAACAGCCCTCGTACTAGGTCCATCTTTTAAAGGTGGGATGATCAGTTGCCTTCCTCGTTGCATTTTCCTACCCTAATTCACGAACAGAGTCAGGCACCCATTTATAGCTGGGTAGACTGGAGCGTGACGCCACCCTGTTTCGAACCCCGTACATTCGCGGCTAGAGACCAGCGCTCTAACCACTCTGTCAGTCTTCTGCTGCTCATGATTCCAGTATATTTTCGAAGGCATGGAAAGCTCCTGTTGTCTTTCATTTCTCACGTTGACATCACTCTGTTCCTTCAGTTTTGTCTATATCGTTGAGAAGATAAATGCTTAAGCCCACATTCTGTACGGGTGTTTCGTCAAATGCAACCTTGCTACTGTTTATGTACATAATCTTTGTCCTTTCACCGTGCATTTTCAGACCCACTTGCTGTGACCTCTCATCAAGTCACTGTGTATTTTCAGACCCACTTGCTGTGACCTCTGATCAAAAAACAGTGCATTTTCAGACCCACTTGTTGTGACCTCTAATCATGTATTCTTATCTCATTTTGCATCTTGTTACGGAGGCGAGACAGAACAGCATTCCATCTGCAATAGTTAGATCGTCAACTTTTTTTCGTCTGCGTGAACTGAATTCAATTTCTATCGCCTGATACTGGGTGCAGATAGTTTTCAGAGGTGGACATAAAATATATTGACGCACAGATATGGGAACAAGACAGACAAGAAGGGATGAAAATGAAGCTTCCAAATGATACTTCCCTTCGCCATGGACATGATCTGTGGCAAAATAAGGCAACAAATTATATACATACACACGCAAATATAATAATATACGAGCAAGTAGCTCGCCAAAACATGACCAAGGGGTGAGGGGAAATAATTAGGTTGTGCTCTTTCAACTGCATGTCCTGACTATAGCACAAACTCTCCTGTGATTTTTCATTCTTTCCAATCCATTTCAACTTCGTTGGATCTTTGTAATCAAAATTATCATGACTTATGGTCAATGCGCCATGAAAAACAAATGAGATGCCTGCGTGCACTTTTTTATTGGTGTTCAGTATACCTTTTATGGTGCAATATTTGATGTTGTCATAATTTTCCGAACATGCGCCATGACAATATTACCAGACATGCGCATTCCTTTAATTGGTGTTCAGCCAAGTTGAGGAATGTGCAAGCGTTCTGTAGTTGTTGGGTGTATTATGTAAGTATATATGTATGTATATATGCATGTATGTATGTATGAATGTATGCTTGTATGTATTATGTATATGTATGTATGTAAGATTCTGATTATGTATGTATGTATGTATGTATGTATGTATGTATGTATGTATGTATGTATGTATGTATGTATGTATGTATGTATGTATGTATGTATGTATGTATGTATGTATGTATGTATGTATGTATGTATGTATGTATGTATGTATGTATGTATGTATGTATGTATGTATGTATGTATGTATGTATGTATGTATGTATGTATGTATGTATGTATGTATGTATGTATGTATGTAGTATGTATGTATGTATAATTGTATGTATGTATGTAGTATGTATGTATATGTGAATGTAATATTTATGTTTGTATGTAGTATGTATGTATGTGTTATATATGTATGTATGTAGTATGTATGTATGTATGTATGTATGTATGTATGTATGTATGTATGTATGTATGTATGTATGTATGTATGTATGTATGCATGTATGCATGTATGTAATCAGCGGGCTAATCACCCGCTTGCCAGTTACTCAGATTACGGAAACAACAATTAATTTTTTGTTGTACCAATAAACGCCACTAGGCGTAACGGAATAACAGTTAATTTCTTGTTGCCCTAAGGCGCCACTAGGCGTATTGGCCACGGACTGCTTTGTCGGTCAGCGGCTAAGGACGGAAGAAGAAGATGCATGTATGAAGTATGTATGTATTTTGTATGCATGTAGTATTATGTATGAATGTATGTGCATATGTATGTATGTATGTATGTGGTAACAGCCCTCATTAACGCTGTATGAATTTATGTAAATTTACTTTATGTAAATTCTAATGATTCTCCTATATGGCATGTTGTATTTTATTATATCATGTCAATACATATCAATGTATGTTCTGTAGAATAAAGATTCTGATTATGTTTTTGGCGATTGTTTATTGGGCAATCCCAAGAAGCAGTAAATAATTTGTGTCATCTCTCGGTTAAAATAGGTCTCCAAATAAATGCCTCTAAAACTAAAGCTATGAACTTTTCTAACGAGACCTTTGATATCATCTTGAACGGGGAAAAACTACAGAAAGTTGAAAGTTTCAATTATTTAGGCAGTAAAATGACTCAGGATGGTGACACAACAAGAGAAATCCATACTAGAATTGCTTTGGCAGCTAGCGCCTTCAATAGATTATCTAACATTTGGAAATTACGATCATTGAATATACATACCAAGCTTCGTCTGTTTAATTCAAATGTTATCTCAGTGTTAACATACGGCTGTGAGAGTTGGAAAATAACAAAATCATTGGAGAACAAGCTGAATACATTCGAGAACAAATGTCTTAGAAAACTCATGAACATCAGTTGGAAAGAATTCAAGACTAATCGACAAATAAGAGAAGACTCTAGGCAGAAATATGTCTCCGACTATATAAGGAAAAGACGATGGTCATATATCGGTCATGTCCTACGAATGCAAAACAACAGAATACCACTACAGGCGCTCACTTGGGTTCCTGAGGGTAAGAGGAAAAAAGGAAGACCAAAAGAAACACTCAGAAGAACAATAATAAGAGAAGGAAGAACGTTGGGATTAAACAATGTGCAAGAGCTAAGAGGAGTGGCGTCACAACGAACAACCTGGAGAGCACTGGTTTCTGCCTTATGCGCCGTATTTGGTGCTTAAAAAATTTATTATTATTATTATTTATTATTGGGCGGGGTTTAGCACACTTGCGGACTCTTAATGATTATCCTATGTATGTATGTATGTATGTATGTATGTATGTATGTATGTATGTAGTATTTATGTGTCGTACATGAAATTGTCTTTTATACCTGATCAGTTACATGTTTAGTTTACCTATTTATTAATTAATGAATTCTTTAAATAACAAAGATTCGCACAATGTGTGTGTGTGTGTGTGTGTGGATACAGGTGTATGCGGCTAAAGATACCTGAAGCTGCCGTATTAGGTAAATAACACTGACAAACAACATTTTTCTTTCTTATATAAGAATAAGTGTTCTTAGGTCAGTTTCTTGCGCTGATTTCAAATTTGAAATCCGTTTATCTCTCTCACATCGGGTTCTTAAGATATTTGTGAATAAATATATTTTTGGGAAACCGTTATTTGCTCCGTTTCATTTTTACTATATAACTTATTAAAAATTAATAAAATGCAAAATAATTCTACTTTTTATACTGCTAAAAGATGCATGACATATGTTACGCTATTTTTCAAATAGTTACTGTATTTTGAAATAATTCTGAGCGAAATATGGCTTCTAGAAGTTGTAGAAATTCGGCTGATCTGTTCTGTTACGTGTGCGGATATTTTACCGATCGTGTTTACCAAAAAAACTTTACACCATTACTAAAGAAAGCATATGAACTTTATTTCGATTCGAAAGTTGATGATGCAAATAAATCTAGGAAGCCAAATGCAGTTTGTTCGACTTGTGCAAATACATTGGCAGGTTGGTTACGAAAATCGCCGAAGCATAAGTCGATGCCTTTTGGAGTGCCAGTAATATGGCGTGAACCGACAAATCACGCTACTGGTTGTTACTTCTGCTTGACAAATATCCATGGTTTCACTTTTAAAACTATAAAGTCTGTGGTTTATCCAAATATTGAATCGGTTTCGAAACCAGTGCCTCATGATCCAATCACGTGTCCGATCCCAGTTCCACCAGAACAATATCCGTTGGACGTGAATGAACCATCAGAAAGTGATAGTTTACCTGCTTTAGAAACTAATTCTGACTCGGATTATATACCTGTGAATGATGGTGTTCACTTAATTAACCATTCAGAACTTTCAGATCTAATACGTGATCTCGCTCTTACCAAAGGACAAGCGGAATTACTCGGTTCGCGACTCAAAGAATGGAATCTTTTAGCGCCCAACACTCCGATATCTAAATTTCGTCATAGACACAGAACTTGTTCAATACTTTGAGATGGATGATGACATTTGCTATTGCAAAGATGTAAACTGTCTAATGGTGCACCTCGGTCATGAGCACATAGTCAACGAATGGCGACTTTTCATCGACTCTTCCAAGACTAGTCTAAAAGCCATGTTATTGCATAACGGAAATTTATTTTCATCAATTCTAGTCGCCTACTCTGTTCATATGACAGAAACTTATGACAATATGGCTATACTTTTGGCAAAAATAAAGTACAATGACTACCAATGGCGGATTTGTGGAGACCTAAAGGTCATTGCAATTCTCACGGGCATGCAGACTGGGTATATTAAATTTTGTTGCTTCCTATGTGAATGGGACAGCCGCAACAGACAGGAACATTATGCAAGAAAGGTGTGGCCTATCAGGGATCGTATGCAGCTCGGGCATAAAAATGTAATACACGAGCCATTAGCTAACAAAGACAGCATCATTTTACCACCGTTACATATAAAGTTGGGGCTCATGAAGAATTTCGTAAAAGCGTTAGATAAAACGAGCAAAGCTTTCACTTATCTTCGAGAAAAGTTTCCGCAAGTTAGCGATGCCAAGATAAAGGAAGGTATCTTTGTAGGACCTCAGATTAGGAAAGTTATTGCAGACAAACAATTCGAGAACTTGTTACATGGTAGTGAACTTCGCGCATGGATGGCATTCAAATCGATCGTCGATAACTTTCTGCGAAATCACAAATCTGTCGACTATGTGCATATTGTTAAGCATTGCATAGATGCATACAGAATTATGGGCTGAAACATGTCCCTTAAAATCCCTTTGCTCGATTCGCATCTTGACTTTTTCCCTGACAACCTTGGCGAAGTCAGCAATGAACATGGAGAACGATTCCATCAAGATATCGCCGTAATGGAGTCACGTTATCAAGGACGGTGGAGTGTGACCATGCTTGCCGATTATTGTTGGATGCTTCATCGCGATGTACCACATGCCATTCACCGACGAAAGTCGACTGCAAAGAAATTCAAGCCTACATAACTGTTATACTTCTTGTACGAATGATGTTGTAATACTGTATGCGTTGTTAAAAAACTTCAATTGTGTATTTCTAGAGATCCCGACCTGATAGAGAAAAACGGTTTGCAGATTTAAAAACAGCGCATTAAAATTGACCAGAAAAACATAGAAATGTTAGAGAAAGAAAACAGAAAATTTTTTTGTTAGCCAGTGTAATTATTTACCAGTGCAATTACTGGATCTTCCCAGATATGGAAAAACATGAATAAAAAAATAAATAACACTGTATTATATTGCAAGAGATAACTGCTACATTTTTGTCAATATTAATAACTCTCATTTTGCCTATTATATTATATACACTATATGTCAACAGTTTTTTTTAAAGATATTAACCATTATGATATGTAATTATTTTCTCTGTTTGTCCGTCGGTCACAATTTCTTTCTCTCACATTTTCTGTCAATCGGTCACTTTTTCTATCTGTCATGCATTTATATTTTTATGAAAGATATGACGAGGTACCGAATAATGATAACTGGCCATCTTTTTTTCTATTTTATAATTAATTATATGCAATAAAAATATTGGACGTTTATGTTCTCCTTTTTTAGTGTATTTAGTGTATGTATGTATGTATGTATGTATGTATGTATGTATGTATGTATGTATGTATGTATGTATGTATGTATGTATGTATGTATGTATGTATGTATGTATGTATGTATGTATGTATGTATGTATGTATGTATGTCTGTATGTGTGTATGTGTGTATGTATGTATGTATGTATGTATGTATGTATGTATGTATGTATGTATGTATGTATGTATGTATGTATGTATGTATGTATGTATGTATGTATGTATGTATGTATGTATGTGAATGTATGTGAATGTATGTATGTATGTATGTATGTATGTATGTATGTATGTATGTATGTATGTATGTATGTATGTATGTATGTATGTATGTATGTATGTATGTATGTATGTATGTGTGTGTATGTATGTATGTATGTATGTATGTATGTATGTATGTATGTATGTATGTAGTATGTAGTATGTATGTATGTATGTATGTATGTAGTATTTAGTATGTATGTATGTATGTAGTATGTATGTATGTATGTATGTATGTATGTAGTATGTATGTATGTAGTATGTAGTATGTATGTATGAAGTATGTATGTATGTATGTATGTATGTATGTATGTATGTATGTATGAAGTATGTATGTATGTATGTAGTATGTAGTATGTATGTATGTAGTATGTATGTATGTATGTGTGTATGTAATATTTATGTATGTATGTAGTATGTATGTATGTAGTATGTATGTATGTGTGTATGTAATATTTATGTATGTATGTAGTATTTATGTATGTATGTAGTATGTATGTATGTAGTATGTATGTGTGTATGTAATATTTATGTATGTATGTATGTGGTGTTGATAAGGATCTTTTTCTTATTATTAATGATGTCCACCAAATGATAAATATAAGTGGATGGAAGCAGACATCATCATCATCAGTTGATAAACTCTTAATACAAGACCCTTGCCCTGAGCAAGAGACATGCTGAGAAATCTGAAGCTCGCTCGAACATCACCAGAGTTAAATACTGTGTTGTTGTGTTGCTCGTGGTTCGAGTATGGAATGTCAACTTGACCTACGCAGTGGTGTGTAGACATAGATGGAGTGTATAATGTGCGAATGATAGGAAGAGTTCGTGGTGTTGACAAATGTTCTTTTCTCACACTCATGTATGGCTGGAAGTCATCGACACCAACGACTGTGTACCTTTACTAAAGTTTAATTGGACGTACACACTCGACAGCACAGATAGTGACAAATCACAGGTTGGCATAATACATCATGGTACAGTGGATAAATGGTCTTGCAATGTTATGTTACATGGGCACTCATGTAGAATAATAGTATAATGGACTGTCAGTAGCCAAGCACTCAGTATTGCCCATATATATATATATATATATATATCAACTGAGTTTACTGACAAAGCACGTCAGATTATAAACAATATCCAAGATGGCTTCTAGACCTAATCTCGTCTAGCGAAGATTCCTTAACATAATGTCCAGCACAGATTTTTTCCATATAATTGTATTGAACCGCTAGCAATGGGTTCTCATGTGTAGCAGTGATCTCTGGACTAATCAAGCGATAATACGGGCATCCCTTTTCTCTTCTTGAAAGTCACTACATGTTTGGTTCCGAGATGGCTTCACTCGTGAGCTGTCACTCACGTTTGGATACAGATAATGAATCTGTCCTAAAGTTAGTCATTCATTAAACATTTCATTGCTCTGTAGATTTGATCATGAACAATTGACTGCATTCTACAGGATATAGTGCTGCTAGGAATCAGAATCGTTTTTTTTCATCTAGTTAGATGTATCCTCTCAGACGTACAAATCATCCCTATCGAAAAACGGTGGCTTCGTACGAGAGTTCAAAAGAGTATCTTTATTACCTTGGTTTTCAGAAATATGATTTTGCCATTCCTTGGCAATAAGAATGAGCACTGGGGTAAAGCATACACGATAGGTCTAGACGACTATCACTTTCCCCAAAAACCACTGAGATCACTTTTTCCCCGGCGTCAAGCCGACATAGAAAAACACAGCCCATTATCAGGGCGAAGCCAAAACACACCTCTCTCGCGACACATCCGCCGAACAGCCTTTTACCTCTCTAGAGACAACAGAACATATAGTTCGACTTAGATATGTAAAGATATACAGATATAAGACAGATTCGTCCTACTCAGACAAACAATACACATAAATTCAGGCCATAGATATTCTGAAGCAAGAACAATCTATTACTACCCAAACAAAGAATAAATCGCAGTAAAACTGGATTCATCCGCGGAGTTCGATCGAAAGAGACGGCACAACTTTCAAGGGAAGTAACTCAATAATGACTTTCCCTTAAGCACTAAAAAAATATCTATTTTGTTTACAAAATATTTGCGAACATAACAAGTATACCAATGTATAATATTGTAAGATATCAAAGACTGCACGTAACAGTCTTACCACACCTCCCGGGGAAAAAAAATGGAACATTTTTTTTCTTTTTGAAATACATCTAGGAGCAACGTACAATAGGCTCACAACGCATGAATAATGCGCAGATGAAAATATCAGGAATACATATAACGCCTAATATGAGTGTTGCTGTCATTTTCGACGGAGTCATCTGTCAAGTTATTTGCTTATGTTTGTATCATAAGTATAATTGTGTCTTTACCTGCGATGTCAGGTTGATTAGGGGTTGTCTTCCCTTGTTTATTCATTCATTGTGTTTGACCTTTAGGGTCAGAGGTTGTCAGTTCGGGCGTAGGCCTATGGGAAGGTTTTTTAAGCGGGAGTGAGATATACTTCCGGGAAGCCGGGAGGTCCTGTTTTTCTGAAGGGACCAAGAGTCCATTGTTTTTTCGGGGAGAATCTTCGAAGTAACTGCTATGGCAGTTTTCCCCAGTGAATCTCTGTGCGTCGGGATGACGACAGAATTCCTTGTGTAGTTCTGAGGATTCATTTACCATGTAATACCGACCTTTATGCATTATTACGCTTTTCGGTGGCAGAACATGTAAAGGATTACCTAGGGTGAACAGCAGTTCACGGATCCGCCATTTCAGAACTTATATATTTGTGCTCGAGGTAGCCATCCAAGACTGTTAGTCTTATATTGTCCAGAAATCCAGTGACGAAGATATATTGTGGGAGCCGCAGATTGGCGGAACTTCTATCTACAATAAGTATTACTGCAGGGTTGATGATAACCTATTTAACAGAAGGACACGGCCGACGTCAGAACGAGGCCTGTGCTTTCGGCTATTATACTACAGCCTGATATGTGCAATTGGCAGGGAGTGCCAAGTTGCAATTTGTCAAAAAAGGATCTGACGCGTTTAGTCAGAGACGCCAAGGGCGACGCTACGAACTGTCATTATTGAAGAACTTTGCTATTAACCATGCACGTCTATTCTGATGTTTACCTTTTTGCGAACAAGAACAATGTATACCAATGTATAATGACCTTGTAACTGACTGTTCCTGTTGATACTATGTGTGTTCCCGTCAATAAATGTCTTGAAACATGCCTGCAGTGTCAAAGCATCCTTGATTACTGCATGTGAGAGTATGGGTTGCAGGATCTACATCTATACGAGCCTAAAAAAATTCGGTTTTTTTTTTCGCACCCACACTACATCATACGCTCGAGCAACACATCTAACAACATGTATAATGTCTTGGGCCAGATGAAAATCATCAGGAAACTAAAAACAGTTAATATGAGGCTAAGTCGACTTATGGAGCGACTGGTGAGAATGTGTCTCATAAACTGAGAGAAATTATTTCTCTACAAGTAAATTTTTCCAGGAAGGTGTCATCAAAGTATAATACAATTCTGGCAATTACACGATGCCTAAAAAATTCATACCATCATTTCGTATTAGATATCTTACATTTATGATTTATGAAGAAAAAATCATCAAAGCACAGCGGTGAATAAACATCAATGAACCGCTATGTAGTGATACAATCATTATATTATTAAATTACAAATTTGTATCTATCATGATATAGAAAAGGAACTACTATAGAACTAGACATATCAAGAAGTCTAAGCCCTAATAGTTATGTGGAATCATGTGGGCATCTTGACAGAATGTCTGCCATCACATTATCTGATCCACGAATAGCTCGCACAGAGAAATGAAAAGGTTGAAGAGCAATTGCATATCGAGTAGACCTCGAGCTCTTCAAATTCTTACTCTGTATAGCAGTAAGAGCTTTTTGGTCGGTTTCTACTATGAAATGTGCGCCCAGAAGGAATCTCTGTAGTTTGAGGATCGACCAAACCATAGCTAATAGCTCACGGTCTAAAACCGAATAATTCCTTTCTGCCGCATTAAGTTTTCTGGAAATATACATTACAGGATGCAGAGTTCCAGAGTACTCTTGCATTAGTGCCGCTCCAATCCCAGTGGATGAAGCGTCACTACGAAGAACGAATGTTTTATCTTTAGTGGGTAGCACTAAAATAGGTGGTGTTGAAAACAATGTTTTAATCTTATCCAGAGAGCATTGGCATTCCTGAGACCAGTGGACCACATTAGGCGAACCTTTCTTTAGAAGTGTTGAAAGAGGTGCCATGATAGAGGATAGATTCTGAATGAATCTGCCATAAAATTGAATAAGACCTAACAGACTTCTCACCTGTTTTTTAGTCTTAGGGATTGAGATGTTAAGTATCTTACTAGTATTATGGTCCTCTGTCTTTAGGAAACCATGACCAACTCGGTGGCCTAGGAAAGAAATTTCGCTAAAACCAATATAGGCTTTAGAGGGTTTCGCTGTCAGGTTGTGCTCGCGCAAAGTAGACAGCAATTCATCTAACCCTGAATAGTGATCTTCCCAAGTATCGCTGAAAAGACAGATGTCGTCTAGATATGCAATGACATCTGACCGATAAGATAGGATTCGGCGCATCATGCGTACGAATGTAGCTGGTGCGTTTATAAGACCGAAAGGCATAAAATTCCATTGGAACAAACCTCTAGGTGTTGAAAAAGCCGTGAGAGGTTTGGCGCGTTCAGATAAAGGAACTTGCCAATATCCTTTAGACAAATCAAGTTTAGTGAAAAAATGAGATTTGGAGAGTCGAGTAAGTAGTTCTTCCAGTAAAGGCATAGGTTCAGCATCGAACTTCGTTACCTGATTCAATTTTCGATAGTCAACGCAAAGACGTATGTTATTGTCTTTTTTACGCACAATAACCATCGGCGAAGAATATGCAGAGGTGGATGGTTCGATTATTTTCAAATCTATCATCTCATCCAACTCTTTCTCGACTTGTGCTTGAAAATGTATAGGTATAGGATAAGGTCTAACCCTAATAGGAGTATGGTCAGTTAGAACAATGTCATGTTCAATGACATTCGTTTGTCCAGGGATGTCAGTGAGTACATCCTGAAATGTTTGCAACATAGTTGAAACTTGTCGCTGTTCTCCTAGAGACAAATCAGGAGAGACAGTAACGTTCTTCCATGATTCACTAGAATGAAGTGGGATCATTGGAAGAGGAAGATTTACATCTGAAAAACTTGTTTCCTCATCCTGTATCACGGACAGTGATGAGTAATGACCATGTTGTACTGGAGAATTGTCCGTTGCTTGGAAAATGGGTTGCAAATAATCCGGACGTTCATGGAATTCAGTAAGCATATTGATGTGGAAGGTTTTATGCTTCCCATCAATATCGACAATATAGTCGACATCGGAAATTTTCGATATTATATCGTACGGACCTTTCCAAGAAATAAGTAATCTGTTTTCCCTACAAGGTAGTAATACAAATGCTTTGTCACCAGGACACAGTTGTCGTAAGCATCTCTTCTTATTGGCAAATTGCCTTGCCTTCTGTTTCGCAAATTCAGAAGAAGAAGTTGCTAATTTGCATGCTTCGATAATCTTTTGTCTCAACGCGATGACATATTCGTAGGATGACTTTGTGTCATCGTCAATATTGTCAGATGTTATGAGATCGTGAAGCAACGACATAGGGCCACGCGGACGCGCGCCAAAGACGAGTTCAAAGGGAGAAAATCCTGTATGTTCATTGGGTACCTCTCTGTAAGCGAAGAGGGCCGCAGGTAAAACTCTGTCCCAGTCTTGAGGATGATCCTCAGTTATCTTCCCTAGTAAGTTTTTAAGTGTTCTATTAAGGCGTTCGACCATACCATTAGACATTGGATGGTAGATACTACTTAAAGATCTATCTATCTGCAGAGTAGACATTACTTGAGACATGGTATCTGATATTAGTTGGGTGCCATGGTCTGACAATATCTCTCCGGGGAAACCCAAAAGAGAAAATATAAGCCAAAGAGCATCTGCAATATCAGCAGTAGTAATGCTCTTCAGAGGAATAGCCTCTAGCCAACGTGTGCACATATCAACACATGTCAAGATAAACTGATGTCCTCTGGCAGACTTGATCTTAAATGGACCAATAATGTCTATGGCCATTTTTTGAAACGGCCGAATAGGAATGTCCGCCGCCTGAATGGGTGCAGCATGCCGTGGACCTTTGGTTTTAACTTCCTGACATACTTTACAAGATCGACAATAAATCCGTATGTCCTTGTTTACCAATGGCCAAAAGAAAGCCGCAAGGACTCTTGACTTAGTACGGGAAAAACCCATGTGTCCAGCACACTGAGAGTCGTGAGCGTGCTGCAAAATTTTAACTCTCAAATTCTTGGGAACCAGGATTTGAGAATGACTTGACGTAATGGAGTCTTGAACCATACGTACAAGTACGCCATTCTTCTTTGTAATCCACGATTTACGACTTGTGTCTTTATTCGGATCACCTTTAGTTGCAAGAATGAAGAATTTCTTCAGAGTGGGATCATCTTCTTGCTGTTTTATAAACGAGTCACGAGAAATTACCAAGGGATCATCTTGGTTATGCACTTCATTATCTTCAGTAGATGAAGTTTGAGGCATATTAAGAGCCTGAGCTCTAGTGACTACAGCGTTAGCAATCTGCATGTTTTGCCTTTCCCACGCGGAAATTTGTTGCGGAGTGCATTCTTTGACTCCATGAATGCGACCGATGATGAGGTCAGCGATCGGATTCGGCAAAAGACATGCGTGTACATCTCCTGTAAAGAAAGGAGTAGCAATCCTAATGATAGCAGTAGAGTATTTCTCTAATGTGCCGCCAAATGTTACACATTTGACTACTTGTCCAGTGGCACGGGAAGGATCTACGAGTGACTGCCTAACACCAATTGTGGTGCATCCAGAATCAAATAGCACAGAGACAGGATTGTTATTCACTAAACCCTTATGTAAGACAAGAGAACCTCTTCCATCATGCGCGACTGATGCCGGAAGAGCAGGAAGATGA
>JAMPIV010020992.1:0-30000 GCA_024509875.1 Oreohelix idahoensis
GAAAAGAAAAATGTTAAAATGGCCACATATAATACTTAAATAATTTTGTAATGACTATAGCGCATTATAGCATGTTACTAATTGTGTCATTTATATATTGTTCTCAGTGCAAACTAGTACCAAGTACGGAGCGCTTGTGAGAACCATGATGATGCCATACCTTACATTTGTTCGAGAGATCGCAGCACTTATTTGTATATAATATACTTCTATTGTTAGATAATGTGTAAGGAATTTAACAAATTTAGTCATGTCCATCCATTACATATATTAATGGTATAAAATTGTAATTTGTATATTGATATGACTTCTTGAGATAGATTGTCATTTGTCATTGCTATGATTATAGTATTGCATAATTGTTTGATAGTTATGTAATTTTTGTTAGTATCGCCAGCAACTGAGGTTTTTTTGATGGTACCTTCCCGAATATATTTTATATTATTTGGTGAGATGATTTGATTCTCTCTAGACGCTCTATGTGTGCGTCGATTCAACCTGACATTAGGTTGATTCTTTCATTGGCGCATTATTCATGTGTCATGAGCTTGTGGTATCTTGCTCATTGATGTATTTTTTTTAAAATGAGTCATTTTTTTTATTCGGGGGGTGCGGTAGTCTGTTGCTGTCGTTTTTGACGGAGTCATAATAGGTAAATCTATTTAATACTTTTGTTGGTCAAAGTTGAGGATAATTGGGTATTTACTTCCATGACAGGTTGTTTGAGGGTTATCTGCCCTTCCTTTCAATTATTGTCGTTGATCTGTCTTAACGATGCTCAGTTTTATGCTATCTAGGCATGCGCAAGTTCTGGGCGCGAACTGAGGAAACTTCCGTCAGGGAGGTTGTGTTTTGGGCTGTCGGACATGATGCCCGTTGTGATTTTCTCTTTATCATCGTGGGGATTGGAAAGTTTTCGATATGACTGAAATGTCAATGTTTTCCCCAGTGATTCTTTGTTCGTCAAGAGTGACGACATTTATTAAGTGTGTATCTGGAAGATTCTGTAAAAGGTAAATGGCATTCTTATTAATATGCCTTTGGTTGCAGAACATTTGAAATTACCTATCTGCGAGTGAAGCTCACAGATCTTGAGAAACAGAATTCCTTCTTTGCTTCTTGTTCCAGCCAAATGAGACTGTGTTTTCTATTGAACAAAAGCCTAATGATGATGATAGATTATTGTGGACGTCGCAAGTTGGCGGTATATATGTTTAGCATGGCTTGATCGTGTCTGCTAACAAAGGATACACAGCTGTCTACATATTGAGGCCCTGTATTACGGCCAATATTTTTCAGCAAGAAGAAATATATCTGGCGGGCTATGCCAGTTGAATAACAGCCTTAAGTATTATTGCTACGCAATTTAGGAGCTCGTTTGTTGGACGACAGAGCTAATTAAGTACCTGAACGCTGAGTCAATGGTACGGAAGCTACATTATAAACTGCAACATTAGGACAGATGATGTTTGGGTATGTCTTAGTTGATGTATGATGCAAGCCTTTGATTACCAGACATTTAACAGTCATTCATTATTATGTGAAGTCCTTGATCTTGTCGATTTGACTGTCCTGTTGATGCTACTGTCAGTTTCGTAAATAAATGTTTGAAACGTGCCAGCAGTCTTCAATTCATCATTGACTACTGCATGTGAGTGTACAGGTGCATTATTGACTTTATTAAGAGCTTTAAGCATTCACGTTCTCGTCTACACCCACACTCAGCACATCATAATACCAGTACCACACATCTATAACATGTACGCTGTTTTTTGTGAGTAATCATTTTACCCTAGCAGTGCCTCACGCTGATGACCTACATCAACACCGCAACATTACACAGTCCAGGTGATAAACGACACGTTCACTCTGCCAGCTTTCACATCACGCATAAACAGTACGTTACATTTCTGGTGGCCGTGACATTTCTGGCGGTTACAGTGATGCTCCAGACAACAGAGGACAGTCCAAGAGGAATTAGAAGAACAACGTTTTCTACACTGGAAGACCTGAAATATACAGATGACATTGCACTACTCGTGCATTCACATCAACACATCTAAGAAAAAACCGATAGACTGAATAAATATAGCCAGCAGGTTGATCCTACGTCACTTCCGCATGACGCCTTAGTTTTTCAGCCATTTTGAATGTTCCCTTCCTCGACACAGCTAAGTGATTTTTCACGCATTTTATTAGTGTTATTCATTCCTGTCTTCGTTTCGTTGATTATTTACTTTCTTGTTTCGACATGTCTTTCTGGTTTCACGATTTTCTCGCATTATTACTGTTATCGTTTCGCTCATCACTGTGGTTTCATCTGCTTGTATCGCTCATTTGACGTTTTCCTCATCATCACAGATCTTTGTAGTACCTATATGTAGTTCTTGTCCTTGTCACCTGTTCGTAACTGTGGCTGACGAAGGGTAAAACCCGAAACGCCCCTTGTCTCATGTGTACCGTTTACTTGTAAAACTGATTTCATACCATATTATTTTTTAATTTATATATTTGATCTGAACATCAGACTGAAAAAGACAGAAGTCATGACACTTAATGTGGGTAATACTGAACCAATAACAATAAGGAACCAGAAGTTAGAACAGACAGACACATTTACTTACCTAGGATGCGTAGTAATACCAGATGGCGGAACAAGCAACGACATTAACAACAGAATGATTAAAGTGAGAACAGCCTTCACTAGTCTCAACCATATCTGGAAGTCTTCCAAGTACAGCACAACCACCAAATTAAGACTATGAGAGCTGTGAACTTTCTGTGCTTCTCTGTGGTGTAGAATGCTGGAGAGTAACAGAGAAGGAAATGTTGAAACTGTCATCCTTCCACATAATTTGACTAAGGAAAATTCTCCAAATCTTTTGGCTGAATACCATCAGCAACCAAGAACAAACTTATTCGGAGTAACCAGGAGGACATGTACACCATCATAGCTGGCAGACGCTGGAGTTGGGTTAACCACATCCTCAGAAGGAACGCTGATGCCATTACAAAAACAGCTATGCCTAAGCGAAAGAGAGGCCAACCAAAAACAACTTGGCGGAGATCCGTAGATGCTAAGTTGCAAAGAATGAACCAGAGTTGGGCACTGTAAAAAGGATGGCCATCGACTGAACAAAGTGGAATCAATTTCTTGCTGCCCCACAAGACGCCACCATGCGTGATAGCCACTGACTGTTGACGGAAATGGATCAAAGAAGAATAGGGCCGACAATCTCAAAGTGTTAAAAGAATTAATACAGCACTTACTGAAGACCAGCTGTAGTTGTAGACTCATAGACAACAGATAATGTTAATTAGAATCGACATCATCACACTGCGAGCAAACCCAAAGGTGCTCAGTCTCCCTCAGCAAATGTCGAAGGGTATGAATGCTAATTGTTCCTGTTGCGCACTGGTTGTATACATGCCAGATGTGTCCTCTCATAAGTCCATGACAGTAGATCCACATCAGTTCTTGAAGAATTGATGCTTCTTTGGAGGTTTTCCATTCATGTCGGAGCCATCCATTTTGGACCTTTTGAAGCCTGGATTGTGAGCCAGATACAATAATTGTCTTTGTTAATAAAGTCTCAGACAACCATATTAAGGCAGCAGTAACTGCCTCTAACTCCATTCTTATGTTGGAGGTGGTTATCATGTAAGCCCCGCTATGTTCAGCATTGGTTCTGCCCTTTACTCAAGCAGAGAAGCCTCACCCTGATTTATTACCACAGATTACAGATTTGGTAGTGTACCAATGGCATCATCTTCCACAGCATTAACATTTATAAGCTAATCAATTTCCAGCTCTGCTCTCCCATTGGCCCAAGTTCTCCACTCTCTACCAAGGCTGATGACAGCAGATAAAAGACAATATAACCTTCAGCATGTAAGTTTCTCCACTCACTTATAGTAACAATTATTAAAATTACATTAAGTTGTTATAAAGATGCAGGTGTTGAAGGTAACTAGTCAGAGTTGTTACAAGATGAAGGGACAAGCTGTGCTATCAAAGGTCCCCGGACTGGCTTTGAGAGATAATTGGAACTCGTACATACCTGGCCCACTAAACAGAACTACAAACTTTCATTTCATTTTGGTTCATGCATATATTATTTTTACATGTGTTTTTTTTCTATAGATTCATGAGTCAAGTTAAATGGAAGGCTTGAAGCAGCAGTTTTGCCAGGAAATACTTAGTCGTTCCTCTTGTTCCGTGAAATGTAGATGTTTGGAAGAGAGCGCCATACTATCCTATCGGCTGTCTTCCCTACTATCCCAGTTTGGCCCTATGTGAATTCTTCCTGATCTTTAAAGATTCAGTTGAAGGAACGAAGGTTCAAGAACATCGAAAAATTACAGAAGATGTCAAGAACAACATTGAATGCTGTCAGCTCTTATGGGTGCTGCTTTGAAGGTTATGGAAGCGGTCAGAACTTAGTTTTTATTGATGACACCTCGTACTGCTATACTCTAGTCATTGAGAAGTGAAAATAAGCCTTGTGAAAGTAAGGCACAGAAGCCTGTGGTCGGATCATGTTTCAACATTCAAGTTAATTCAAAAATATAACACAAATAACTTGCATGCACTCAAGACAAACTGGTTAATATATTTAGTTTTAGTATTGTCCATGTTAATCTATATGCAAATTTCTTTATGATTGCTAATAAGTGTCTCCACATATGTGGTCGTGATTCTTGTTAATGTTAAATATTCAAAAGTAGCTGCTACTTCAGTGTATCCGAGTGTTTCATATTATGAAAAAGTGTTTGAATGAGTGTAATTAATACTTTTGTTCAGATGCGATATTGTTATTAGCTCCAGTGGCGGTGATTCAGAAATATAAGTTTTTCAAAATGAAATCTTGTTTTTCCTCTTTTACGTGTAGCGTACGTTTGTTTTTCTCTACAGTCAAATTCTACTGCAATTTTCTTTGTCATTGTTTTTCTACTTGTAAACCTACTTATCCCTAATTTTTTTTTTATTTAATCACATTCACAATTTGTATTTTTATTTCATAACTGCATTTCTTTCCCCACATGTTCTACTATATTATTATCTGTGAAATCTTTGTTCAAAAAGCCACCTCAATTTTCAATTTTATTTCTTTCCCCGGGTGTTCTACTATATTATTACCTGTCAAATCTTTGTTTAAAAAAGGACCTCCTCAATTTTCTATTTCATTTATTTCCCAAGGTGTTCAACTATATTATTACCTCTGAAATCTTTGCTTAAAAAATCGACCTCCTCAATTATCAATTTCATTTTCTATCCCCAGATGTTCTACTTTATTATTGCCTGTGAAATCTTTGTTTAAAAAAACCACCTCAATTTTCAGTTTGATTTCTTTCCCCAGTTGTTCTACTATATTATTACCTGTCAAATCTTTGTTTAAAAAAGGACCTCCTCAATTTTCTGTTTGATTTCTTTCCCCAGTTGTTCTACTATATTATTACCTGTGAAATCTTTGTTTAAAAACAAAACTACAGTACCTCAATTTTCAATTTCATTTCTTTCCCCAGTTGTTCTACTATATTATTACCTGTGACATCTTTGTTTAAAAAACTACCTCAATTTTCAATTTCATTTCTTTCCCCAGTTGTTCTACTATATTATTACCTGTGACATCTTTGTTTAAAAAACCACTTCAATTTTATTTCTTTCCCCAGGTGTTCTATTATATTATCACCTGTGAAATCTTTGTTAAAAAAAACCAAGAAAAAAACCACCTCCTCAATTTTCAATTTCATTTCTTTCCCCAAGTGTTCTACTAAATTATTACCTGTGAAATCTTTGTTTAAAAGACCACCTCAATTTTCAACTTTCATTTTCTTTCCCTAGGTGTTCTACTATATCATTACCTGTGAAATCTGTGTTAAAAAAAAACGACCTCCTCAGGTAAACTTTCTCACCATGTTTCTGTGCACCTAAGTATTCATGTTGCTTATTGCTGTGGTGGACTCTATAACAAATTATTTGACATTGTAATGTAGCCAGCTCCACACACAATCTTTCATTAGCCGCCTCCTATAGCATACCTGTCGGGGTAGGTCCTATTGTTTATTTGTCTAACCAGGTAGAGCCCCTCCCTCCCCCGAAACTGCAAGATCGTACATGTTTGCACTGTGTCCTTTCAATGTCTTAATATCTAGTTTTCGACTCATCTAACATTTACGTGTTTACCTCGCCTTGACCACTTTAGAGCTCTGAAACAGGATTTCACGTCCCAATAATACGTTACAACAGTTTCTGAATGTTATATAACATTTCTTTTTTACTCCTTCTCTCTCTCTCTCTCTCTCTCTCTCTCTCTCTCTCTCTCTCTCTCTCTCTTACTCTCTCTCTCTTTCCTTCTATATATCTCTATCTGTCCTTCTTTATATCTCTATCTTCTCTTTTTCTTTTCTCACTCTCTATCTATCTCTCACCCTTTCTATCTGTCTCTATCTTTCTCTATCTCTATATTTTTATCTCTCTCTCTCGTCCTATCTCGTATTCTCTCTCTCTCTCTCTTTCTAGTGCAGCTATGTTTTTTTTTCTTTCCTTTCTAACTTTGCCTTGTCTTTACTAAGAGAACCCATCATGTTTGTTGTGACTTTGCCTTGTCTTTACTAAGAGAACCCATCATGTTTGTTGTGACTTTGCCTTGTCTTTACTAAGAGAACCCATCATGTTTGCTGTCACTTTGCCTTGTCCTTACTAAGAGAACCCATCATGTTTGTTGTGACTCTGCCTTGTCCTTACTAAGAGAACCCATCATGTTTGTTGTGACTTTGCCTTGTCCTTACTAAGAGAACCCATCGTGTTTGTTGTGACTTTGCCTTGTCCTTACTAAGAGAACCCATCATGTTTGTTGTGACTTTGCCTTGTCCTTACTAAGAGAACCCATCATGTTTGTTGTGACTGCCTTGTCCTTACTAAGAGAACCGGTTCATCATGTTTGTTGTGACTTTGCCTTGACCTTAGTAAGAGAACATATCATGTTTGTTGTGACTTTGCCTTGTCCTTACTAAGAGAACCATCATGTTTGTTGTGACTTTGCCTTGTCCTTACTAAGAGAACCCATCATGTTTATTGTGACTTTGCCTTGTCCTTACTAAGAGAACCCATCGTGTTTGTTGTGACTTTGCCTTGTCCTTACTAAGAGAACCCATCATGTTTGTTGTGACTGACCCTTGACCTTACTAAGAGAACCCATCATGTTTTTTGTGACTGACATGTCGTCTACTAAACAACCCTTGACCTTGTGCCTTACTAAGAGAACCCATCGTCAATGAGTATACTCACAGATACACGTTTTTGTGACTGACCTTGTCCTTACTAAGAGAACCCATCATGTTTGTTGTGACTGACCTTGTCCTTACTAAGAGAACCCATCATGTTTGTTGTGACCCCTGACCCTTGACCTTACTTCAGAGAACCCATCATGTTTGTTGTGACTGACCTTTGACGTTACTAATACTTTGGGGGGGGACAGTTTTAAGTGTGGCCCCGAGTTGTGCCGGGGTGGGGGGGGGAGACAACCCAAGAATAAAACAACTGACACTTCCGGCAATGACGTCAGAGATGATTAGTATACAGATGTACATTGGACTGGCAAACTTATCATGTCAAGAAAAATTGATTCAGAAAACAGACAGCTGTAAACTGACTCATTAATGCTTCAGTGCATCCTGCGACAAGACAGCTACAGTGGTAAGCTAGCTAACATGCTCCGTTAATGCTTCAGTGTGAAATCCTGGCAACAAGACCAGCTACAGTGGTAAACTAACATGCTCCGTTAATGCTTCAGTGTATCCTGGCGACAAGACCAGCTACAGTGGTATGCTAACAATACTAACATGCTCCGTTAATGCTTCAGTGTATCCTGGCGACAAGACCAGCTACAGTGGTAAACTAACATGCTCCGTTAATGCTTCAGTGTATCCTGGCGACAAGACCAGCTGCATGTGGTAAGCTAACATGCTCCGTTAATGCTTCAGTGTATCCTGGCGACAAGACCAGCTACAGTGGTAAGCTAACATGCTCCGTTAATGCTTCAGTGTATCCTGGCGACAAGACCAGCTACAGTGGTAAGCTAACATGCTCCGTTAATGCTTCAGTGTATCCTGGCGACAAGACCAGCTACAGTGGTAAGCTAACATGCTCCGTTAATGCTTCAGTGTATCCTGGCGACATGACCAGCTACAGCGGTAAGCTAACATGCTCAGTTAAGGCTTCAGTGTATCCTGGCGACAAGACCAGCTGCATGTGGTATGCTAACATGCTCCGTTAATGCTTCAGTGTATCCTGGCGACATGACCAGCTACAGCGGTAAGCTAACATGCTCAGTTAAGGCTTCAGTGTATCCTGGCGACAAGACCAGCTACAGTGGTAAGCTAACATGCTCCGTTAATGCTTCAGTGTATCCTGGCGAAATGACCAGCTACAGTGGTAAACTAACATGCTCCGTTAATGCTTCAGTATATCCTGGCGACAAGACCAGCTACAGTGGTAAACTAACATGCTTCGTTAATGCTTCAGTGTAAACTAACATGCTCCGTTAATGCTTCAGTATATCCTGGCGACAAGACTAGCTACAGTGGTAAACTAACATGCTCCGTTAATGCTTTAGTGTATCCTGGCGACAAGACCAGCTACAGTGGTATGCTTACATGCTCCGTTAATGCTTCAGTGTATCCTGGCGACAAGACTAGCTACAGTGGTAAGCTAACATGCTCCGTTATTGTTTCAGTGTATCCGGCGAAAAGACCAGCTAAAGTGGTAAGCTAACATGCTCCGTTAATGCTTCAGTGTATCCTGGCGACAAGACCAGCTACAGTGGTAAAGTAACATGCTCCGTTGATGCTTCAGTGTATCCTGGCGACAAGACCAGCTACAGTGGTAAGCTAACATGCTCCGTTAATGCTTCAGTGTATCCTGGCGATAAGACCAGCTACAGCGGTAAACTAATGTCACATAAGTTTTATGATTATTAAATTGCCTATATCTTCTTCTTTTTCTGTCACCCATATCCTCTATTTTTATTATCACTCTTTACTTTTCCTGTATTTTTCGCATTCGTTCGTTTGCGACTATATACATTACTATTTTCCAATTCTAACGTTTACCTGTTTCTTTTCTCAAAACTGAGAACGCAGTTATGACGTAACGAGTCAGTCCCTCACCAGACGATTTGGCGTGAGAATGCATTCGGTCAATCGCAGCAGATTGACGAATTAACTGTGAATATTTGGCTATTCTCAGACGTAAGGCCGACCTGTCGTCTGCATTCTCACCTGCCAAAACGTACTTTCTCGGTGAGCGCTCAGGATAAGCGCGATAAACTGAACACCTCCCCGGCGCAGTATTCAGACATTTGTCTGGTAGTTTGCATCTGACATGTAAGTTTCCTAGGTAGATTCTCAGTGTCAGGTGATATGACACTCACGCTCCAGGGCCAGTTTTGGCGTAAGGTGCGAGAAAGCAAAGTGTCAGTTATGGTTCTCAGGATGAGTTTCTCGGGTAGGTGCAAAAACTGTCCCTGCAGTGCAGACTGGTTGTCTACATTTGCATCTGACACGTAGCGCTTCGGCCGTTTCTTAGACGGAGGTGTCAGAGACGCATAGTGGCAGTTTACGTCAGCCTCTTGGTGTTACACGTAAAGTGTTTATAGACGGAAAGGGGGGGATTATTTCGGTTTTGGCGAAATAAACGTTTTACCTCTTTGTCTGGTAATAGATATAACCAGAGTTTGAAACTAGATTTTCATTCTCGCTCCTAAATTTGCAGTAGACAGGACGTTTCGTGCTAAGAGAATAAGCTGTATAGCGAAGTCTTAGTTTGTTCTTGGCAAAAATTTTGCCGAACTTCTAGACTACCAATAAATATAAGCATATAATTCCAAAGTTATGCGATCGTCTGTAAATTCTGTTTGGGGGTAAAATATTATACATATTATCTAGTATTTCGTGAAGTGTTTAAAGTGTTATATCGCTTATTTTATTTCACTAGTTAGATTTGGTGCAGAGCGCTTAATTTATATAGTCTGTATTATTTTATAGTGACGAGTTACAGTGGAAAACAGAAATTATATTTCTAGCTTAAACTCAGTCGGCTATTAAGGAATTTAATTTAACTGCTAAATAATCAGACGAGAACTATTTTTTCTAAACTAACTTATAAATGCTAGAAGCTTCATGAGTGGTGACGGAACACGTAGGTATTCCTAATTCATGATGATTGATTTTAAAATATAACTTATTTCACGGGAAAGTTTAAATGATAAGTCAAGCGGTACGCTTGCAGTTTAAAAATGTAAGTTATAATCCGAGTACGTAGCATGTATAAGTATTTTATTTGTGGTTCTTCTTCCCTATTCAGTGAATACTGTATCTTTTAACCACGTGGGTTTACAAGTTAACACCTGTCTGACAGTGCGTGTGTCTTCATAAACAGACAGAGTAAAACTCTCACTAACAGGTTTTATTAAAGACTAACTGTTTTAAACTGGGCCTTTGAGCCAGATCAGATTTTCTGCACAAACTCTATGTACAAATTTAGCCGGTGTGGCAAGTAACATATTAACGTCAGTAACATTCCGACGGAGTTCCGACTAGTGGTGTGGTGACCAAATATAGTCCTTTCCTGAAAGTTGACACCGATCTGACATTCCTCAGTTCTTGAAATCTAAGATGTTGACACTGTGCTCGCTATAAACTCTCGTGCCTGGACAATTTTATGTGACTTAAACAGACATCCAAAACAATAGTATTCCCAAGAGAAAGGTCCCGGAAGTAGTGAATTCAACCCGTCTTTTTGGACCTGGGGTTTTCTTGGCGCAAGATTACCATTGAAGATTCTGTATGGGCAAGTCCTAAAAATATTGTTTTGTTTTTGTTCCAGAAGTGGCTATCAAAGCTGTGAGTATGAAATGTGCACGTGTGCTCGTCTGAATGAATAGAGTGCAAGCAGGACGGGGGGATTTCTTTATTGTTGTAATTGGGCACCCATTTTTCTATCTTAACTTTCTGTATGCAAGCATTGCTAATCCTATTTCCCTTAAAATAGAGCAGAGATATCAAGTCTGTCCATACCTTTTAAGAAGGGGAAATATTAGACCTAATCCTATGTACCCTTGTTTCCTTGGGGCTATCACTTTCTTCCAACAGGACTGTGGGCATACCTCGAGGGATAAGATCTAACAGTGGGTCTATCAGTTCTTGTAGCAATTCCTTGATTTTTATGACTATATGTATATGTTTTTTTGATGTAATTTCTATGTGTTGTTATGAAATTTTAGATGATAATTAAAATTTCTCTTGAAATTAATAAGCGCGTTGGTCAGCTCGTTCTATAATATTTATATATTCATTTGTTATAGGTTTCCCACGTCTGTACGTCTAACTGTCGTCTTATGTGTGTATGTATGTGAGTGGATATATATATATATTTCATATATACATGTGTAGACTGTCTGACTCAATCTAAATCTGTCGTAGAAGATAGGTGAAAGAGAGAAGATTTTTCTTGATTTCAGAGACAGCCTCTATCACATTTCTACCATCTCACTCGTGGAAATCTATTGCTATTACTACTTCTCACTGTGACTATCACTTATTCTAATCTATTCAGAAGGGACCAACCCAAGTCTTAATTCCCCTATCAAAAATCTACGACAAATAACATGCTCCGTTAATGACAACAACAGGAAATAATCAACACGTGACGTCATTTTTTTTATCAATGAGCTATGTACCATCTTCACTGCACACGGACAGGTCCCTTAGATCACACAAGGAGGATCTCAGCACAGTGCAACGATCTCGTCCCTTAGATCACACAAGGAGGATCTCAGCACAGTGCACCCATCTCGTCCCTTAGATCACACAAGGAAGATCTCAGCACAGTGCACCGATCTCCTCCCTTAGATCACACAATGAGGATCTCAGCACAGTGCACCAACACCGTAGTACCGGAGAGGAACCCAATGTGTATATATAGGAATCACACTCTATAAATCTTGTTTGTGGTAGGTAGGTTTCTAATTTTTAAATATTGCCAGGGTCACAGCCGTGTGGCCTACTCTTTACGATTTCAAACTGCCGAGGGATTTTTAACATGCTCAACTTATACACGCGGGACCTTCTATCTTTTACCCTTATCCAAGAAAGCTAGGCATCCGATCTCTCTACCCAGGAGATCAGGGGAGGGGGGGGGGGGTTAGGACATCATTAGTAACCACTGGTTGTGAATAAAAGTTTCATCAAATATATTCCCTGTGCTGGTAGCGAACCCGTCAGAGTTAGAGGCGTACGCCCTACCTTTTAGCCACACCGACCACCTCCGCACATAAGTGACAATCCAGTGATATAATTCCAACACTTTCTTACTTACTTAGTCGTTCCCCTTCTACCGTGAGGTGTAGAGGTTTGGAAGAGAGAGCGCCAGACTATCCTATCGGCAGTCTTCCTCCTGGCCTGGTTCCATTCTAGTCCTCGGTCCTTCAAAGATTGTCTAATATTGTCCTCCCAGCGGACTCTGGGTCGTCCTGGGGGTCTGGATACCTGGCTCTTTGTTTCCTATGCTTGTCGTGGTAGCCGATCTTCTTCCATTCTTCAGACATGGCCAAACCATCTTAGTAGGGACTGTTTTACTTGGGTCTGTGGGTCTACTTGGGGTTGGATTTTAGTCCTTGATGTACAGTCTGGTTGCAGACCATCACTCTTCTTGTTACTTCAACCACCTTCCTCAGGTAACTCATTTCTGAGATTTTCCAACATTTTCACAAGATATAATTCCAACACTTTTACAAGATATAATTCCAACAATTTCACTAGGTCTAGATATAATTCCAACACTTTCACTAGATATAATTCCAACATTTTCACAAGATATAATTCCAACACTTTCACAAGATATAATTCCAACAATTTCACTAGATATAATTCCAACATTTTCACAAGATATAATTCCAACACTTTCACAAGATATAATTCCAACACTTTCACAAGATATAATTCCAACACTTTCACAAGGTATAATTCCAACACTTTCACAAGATATAATTCCAATGCTTTCACAAGATATAATTCCAACACTTTCACAAACAGCAATAAACTTCCTGAGGCAATACAAGCACCCCTTTACAATGTATACTTTCAAACGTGACCATCACTTAGCTTGTACACGCATGCCATTTCGTCCCAAAGTATCGACATCATTCCAGTTGACAATTTCTAGTCGGGCACATCACTTCAAATTTCAACCCACTATTTCTTATTTTCGTACCTGAAAATCCGCTAGTCTCTGTCAATACCCTTTAGGTCCCCAAAGAGCATAGGCCTTCAACAAACACATACCAAGTTCTCCTGTCACGTGACATCAGTTCAAGTCCTCCTGTCACGTGCCATCAGTTCAAGTCTTCCTGTCACGTGCCATCAGTTCAAGTTCTCCTGTCACGTGCCATCAATTCAAATCTTTCCATGTTTTCCTCATCATTTTTACTTCTGTCTCTAGTTCTCTTCTCCTTGTGTTTTTTGGTCTACTCTGCCTTTCTTTCCCTGGGGATTCCAGAACAAGGACTGCCTTGTTCAGCCTTACAAGCTGTCTCTGTAAAACAATGGAACGTATCATCAATCTCAGGCCACAGTGGTATCTTGAAAGTGAAAACCTTCTTGTACCACAGCAAGCGGGCTTTAGGCAGTATTACTCTACCGAAGATCAGGCAACTTACCTTTCCCAAGAGATTGAGGATGCGTTCCAAGATACGAAACTGGTACTAGCAGCATGGGTAGATCTAAGGAAAGCATTTGACAAAGTTTGAAAAGAAGTGCTTCTGAAGAAACTGTAGAGTGAATGGTAGGATGTACAAATGGGTGGAAGCATACTTGCATAACAAAATAGCCCAAGTACAACTAGATTGCTTCAAGAGTAAGAAAATTCTACTGCGTCATGGCGTCCCTCAGGGAGGGGTTCTGTCCCTCACACTATTCCTAGTCTACATCAACGACCTGGTTGCTGAATTGCCACATGGAATGAAAGTGGCAATGTACGCTGATGACCTGGTAAAATAGTGCACAGATGAGCATGCAACAGTGGCCACCAAACTGCTACAAAGAGCTATAAATGCCTTAACCTCATAATCAAATAGATGGTGTGTCAGCATCAACACAGGCAAGTGCAGCACTACGCTCTTCACCCTCTCTCCCAAACAAAAAACTGGTGTCATCAAGATAGAAGAGCTCCTGCGAGAAGATAAACAACCCACCTATCTCGAAGTTACATACGATGATAGGCTGACATGGAAGCAGCACATCAACAAGGCAGCAACAAAGGCCAGGAGGAAGTTAGCCATCCTGAGAAAACTAAGTGGAACCATTTGTTGTGCCAGCGGGAAAATACTTACTAAAGTTTACCAGCAGGGCATACGACCACACTTGGAATATGGGTCAGCTGCATCGTGTCCAGCATCAAACACCACATTACAAGAGCTAGAAATGGTGCAAAACCAGGCGCTTCGGGTCATCACGGGGGCAGTGAAATCAACGCCTATAGTGGAGATGGAGAAAATGGGGAGGATACACTGAGAGAACGCAGAGACACGAAAGTGCTAACACAGGCAGAAAAGTTCCTCTGTATGCCAAACCATCCAATAAAGGATAGATTCCAAAACCTAGCAATGGGCGATTGAAAAGAAGCAGCTTCATCCACCAGGCCAAAGAATTTCGTAGACAAACCTCAGACTTGCCTGAAGTTAACAGCCCCCTAAAGTCTGTGCCAGAACAAACCCCTTGGAGAGAGGAGCCTGGACTACCAATACACATCCAGACAAAAGTGAAAGGAATATTCGACCGGGATGAACAAAACAGCGTGCAACGTAGGACAGTCACTCTCAGTTTCCTGGATGATGAATATCCACAGGACCTCTGGGTCCGAGTATACACGGATGGGTCAGCACAGAATGCAGTATAGAATGGAAGAGCCGGAGTGTACATAGAATACCCAAACAACACTAGGGATACGGTCAGAGTACCAACGGGGAAATTCTGTAACAAGCATGATGCAGAAATCCAGGCATTCAAGGTGGCAACTGAGAAACGGTTGAACACCAATCTCGGTCCACAGCCTGTAGTATTCCTGACAGATGCAAGATCAGCACTCCAAGCACTTCAGTCCAGAAAATTGCCAGGTATACAAGCCCTACTTTCTGAACTGTGCAACCAGCGCAGGGTCGCCATGCAGTGGATACCGTCTCATTGTGGAATACCAAGAAACGAGAGAGCGGACTGACTGGATAAATAAGGTGCAGCAGACGAGCAATCAAATGCAGCAGTTACGTACCATCAAAGAAAAAGATGATCAAATCAATCAGAAAGCCATCAACATCAACACAGGATGACTACCAAGCAATGAGCAGATCAGAACAAATTGTCATTCTGCGCCTCTGAATAGGACACAACTGACTCCGCAGCCACATGTGTACAAAATTCAAGATTGGCGATTCAGCCATGTGTACATGTGTACAGGCACCCCAGACTGTAGAGCACGTACTTCAAGATTGCCTAAAATATGATATATTGAGGCAAACCCACTGGCCCAGAGAAACAACACTGGAGCCAAAACTATACGGACCTCTGTATGAACTACAAAAGACAGTGAAGTTTATACAAGAAACAACATTGCAGATATAGACAATATATTTCAAGCGAACGAAAGAAGAAGAAGTAAGCTAATGTTTCCTCAATGTGTTGTCCATCCATCGCCAGGTTGTCTCTTGTTTCACTCGGCATTTGTCTGGTGTCATCAGTTCCACTTTGTTATACCATTTCAATCCTTCTATTCTATAAAGCATCCGTCTGTAGCTACAATGAAAGCGCTTCTTGCTTTTTTTTTTTTTTTTTTATGTATTCTTATTTTGACATCATTGTCTGTCCGTCTAACTTTGCATATATTGCTACCAAGATTGTGTGTACATCTTGTAGGTCGTGACTCTAAACTCAATCTGATCATTTTCTTGCGTTTTTTCTCATTATCTTTGTCTTTTACCGGTGTATTGTCAGATACATTTGTTGTGACCTCTCACCGAGTATTTTCATTTTGTCTTGCATCTGATTAATGTTATGGGCCAAGTCATCTGCACAATCTAGATCATCAAGCTGTTTAGTCAGATTCCACTGGATTCCATTTCTGTTGTGTGAGATGTCGATGTTTTCATAACACAATCTATTGCTAGTAAGAAAAGAAATGGATACAAGAGGTATCCCTGACGCACTCCCGTTCTATTCCCAAACTGTTCTGAAAGTTGTCCTCTATGAAGAACTCTGCATGTCATGTCGTCATAAGTCTTCTTTATTAAGTTAATGATCTTCAAGATGTAGGTCAAGATGGCGGCGTGGTAGGCCGCACTTTTGTGTTGTGTATTTCATGTCGTCGTTTTGGAGTCTGCATCAGTGGTAACAGCCCTTATTAAGGCTGTATGAGTTTGTAGTGTGTTTGGCTTTTTCTGGATTATGTTGCTAAGTATTTTAAAGATGAAAACATCAAGTTTGCCTATCATGTGAGTTCGCTGTTTGTGTTGATACAAGTAGCCAAGATGGCGGTTTTGTGATGTGTCGATCGGACAGTGTTTCAAAACATTACAGATTTATTGAGGGCTATTGTTACTGCTCCAGGTACATTTTTGTATGTACCTGCAAGGATACTTGGAGAGGAGATGGGCACCGCCAAGCAAACCTCTTGCCCACTGAATGCTATGATGGAAAGTCAACTCAGTAATAATTTGCCGGATCGGCGAATGCCCGGATTAACAACGACCGCGCTCTCATTGCCCCTTGAGAGTGATAAGTCAGCGAATGGGGTAAAAACACCTGTTTTGAAACTTCCAAGAGAAAGTTTTGTTGTTGGAACTTGGAATGTACGCACGCTATATGCGTGTGGAAAAGTCAAAGAACTAACACATGAACTTGTTAGATACTCGTGGGACATCCTGGGCCTAGCAGAAGTCAGATGGACAGGATTAGGTGAATCAATAACGGATGATGGTCACAAAATTTGGTTTAGTGGAGATGAGTCTAAACATCAGCATGGAGTAGGTTTTATCGTACATAAAGATAGATTGAACTCTGTCATCAGCTGCACCCCAATAATAGCAGGCTTATCACCATTCGTATTGCAGCACATCCAAAGAACATCTCCATCATACAGGTATATGCCCCCACTACTGACTATGAGGATGAGGCAATTGATACATTTTATGACAATCTGGATGAAGCAATTAAGAAAATTCCAAAGAAAGATCTTCTCATCGTGTTAGGTGATTGGAATGCTAAAATAGGGCCAGATGCATACGGTCACTGGGCTGGTACAGTGGGGAGATTTGGGACAGGTGAAACTAACGATCGAGGACTAAGGCTACTAGAATTTGTCAGCAACTATAAACTAACCATTGCAAATACACTATTTCCTCATAAGTTATCAAGAAGAACAACGTGGCATGCCCAAAAACTGAGATACATGGCCAAATTGATTTTATTCTTGTATCCAAAAGATTCAAGTCCAGTATTAATAAAGCCAAGACTAGGACTTTTCCTGGCGCCGACATTGGTAGTGATCACGACATGGTATTGATGACGCTCAAGCTTAAACTTAAAAAGAACTATAATCAAAACAGATGTTCTCAGTTAAGATTCAATTTAGACAAACTGAAAGATCCAGAAATCGCGGGAATCTTTGAGGCAACTGTTGGAGGAAAATTCGCAGCTCTCAACTTTTTGGAGGATGATATCAACTCAATCACAGAGAACATGAAAGACGTGCTCATTGAATCAGCAACAGAAATACTTGGTAAAAGAAAGAAAATAAACAAACCATGGGTTACAGATGACATTCTGAAGTTATGTGATACACGGCGGGAAATGAAAAAGGTTAAGAAAGAGGTTCCTGAAGCAGCATGGCAATACAGTATGGTGAATAAAAATATTAGGAAGAAAATGAAACAGGCCAAAGAAAAATGGGTAGCTGATCAATGTGAGTCCATTAATACGGGGCTAATAAAAGGTAACAGCAAGGCAGCTTTTGACACATTAAGAAAACTATCAAAACCCCAACAGCCCAGGGTAACTGTCATAGAAGATAGCAATGGGGCTCTGCTCAATGAAAAAACAGCTGTAATGAGAAGATGGACAGAATATTGTAAAGAATTATATAACTGTAAACTTGACACTGACTTAGGCATATTAAACAACATTAAGTGCGAAAACAGGGAACTCGGAAATGCAGCAATAATACGGGAAGAAGTGGAAGAGGCTATATGTTCGATGAAAGGAGGGAAGTCACCGGGTGTGGATAATATCCCAGCAGAGCTCTTGAAATATGGAGGACCAGATATAGTAAAAAGCATGACAACAATTTGCCAGAAGATATGGAGTACAAAAAAATGGCCAAAAGAATGGACGCAGTCATTAGTAATACCGCTTCCAAAGAAAGGAAATCTAAAAATGTGCAAGAACTACAAAACCATTAGCCTTATTAGTCATCCAAGTAAGGTGATGTTAAGGATACTTTTGAACAGAATAAAACAGAAATCAGAAGAAATCTTGTCAGAGGAACAGGCTGGCTTTAGACCAAAAAGAAGTACCTCAGAACAAATCTTCAATATTAGATTTACTTATCGAAAAACATCTCCCCACATCAACACGATTTATACCATAACTTCATCGATTTCACAAAAGCCTTCGATCGAGTCTGGCATGAAGGCTTATGGCAAGTAATGAGAAAATTCAATTTTGATACCAACATCATAGATATCATTGAAGCACTATACAAGGACGCAAGCAGTGCTGTTTTTGCAAGCAACGACATTGGAGAATTTTTCAAAACAACTGTAGTAGTTCGGCAGGGATGTATCCTGTCCCCAGTGCTCTTTAATATTTATCTAGAACATATTATGCAGGAGGCTCTCTACGATTATAAATCAACCATATCGATTGGAGGCCGACCTCTGTGCAACCTACGTTTTGCTGATGATATTGATCTGATAGTCTGGATCAGAGTCAGAACTTCAAGGACCTTACCTCTAGACTGGAGAAAGTAACAAGAACGTATGGGATGGAAATTAATATAGAAAAAAGCAAGATATTGGTGAATAGCCATAAGAAACATGTTCCGACCAACATTACGTTAAATGGGCAAACGTTAGAAGAAGTTAACACCTTTAAATATCTCGGGTCCACTATATGCAGTGATGGAAGATCAATTAAAGAAATCAAGACAAGACTTGAGATGGCCTCAGCTGCCATGACAAGGTTGAATGTGATCTGGAAAAGTAACATCAGTTTTCCTGTGAAGATCAAATTATACAAATCACTTGTATTATCTATTCTCTTGTATGGGTGTGAGAGCTGGACACTCACTGCAGATACGGAGCGAAGGATTCAGGCTTTCGAGCATAAATGTTATAGAAGAATTTTGCGCATTTGCTATAAAGAGCACAAAACAAATGTCTATGTTAGAGAGAAGATAAACACCTATGCAGGCCACCAAGAACCACTTTTGTCAACAGTGAAACGTCGAAAGCTTGCCTGGTTTGGGCATGTAACTCGTCATGACTCCCTTTCGAAAACGATCCTTCAGGGAACAGTCGAAGGTAAACGGAGAAGAGGAAGGCAGAGAAAATCCTGGGCTGATAACATCAAAGAATGGGCAGGACACGGTTTTTCCACACTTGTACGCATTGCTGAGGATAGAGAGCAGTGGAGGACCCTGTCTGCTGATGCTTCCACCATGGCACCCCTACGACCCATGACCGGTTACGGGCTGAGATGATGATGATCTTCAAGGGAACTCCATAATGCCTCTTCAATTTCCAAAGTGATTCTCTGTCTATACTGTCAAATGCCTTTTCAAAGTCCACAAATCTGATGTTCAGTGTATTCCATTCCAAACTTTGTTGAACTATTATTCTCAATGTAGAGCTATCTGTTCTGTACATGATCTGTTTTGCCGAAAACCTGCTTGTTCATCTCTCAGTTGCTTGTCTGTCTATGGACTCTGTCACGGATTGCCTCCCCTGCTTTGCAATAGTGATCCAACAGTGGCCAAAACTCAAGAGTATCTAATATAGCCCTTCAAAGGTGTCTACCTTCGCACAAGATTACTCTTGACAGAGTGGTACGGTAGATAGAAGGACAATGATGCTTCTATCTCAACGGAGTTTCCATAAGATATTTCCGAAGTCAAGAACAACGCTGCATTGGCTGGGCAATTGTTAACTTTATATCGGTCCGCCGACTTTTGTGAAGAATTAAGCAATTATTAATTTCAACACGTCAACCCCAACCCTGATTTACTCAGTGGAATTCTTATTATTAAGGTATAGCTCTGTTTAGAGTGTATTTAGTAAATTGATAAACGTGCAGTACATAACAATGATTAAATCGAAGTTAAATTTGTATAATTACAAATAACAAATTTAATAATCATTTAGGTTTAACAAGGTTTTAGAAAATTTGCATAATTATTTAACACAAAGTTGTCATCACTGTTGTGATGGGATGAAAGTTTATAAAGGAGTTCACGTGGCAGCTTATAGGTTTCACTTTTCTGCCAATGGTAGGTTCTGCTCCCACTGATGGTTTGGTTCTGTGCAGATAGGTCACTGGAGTTCTCGCGTCTCTGATCCAGATTAAAGGCACAGCACGTTCCAAGAAAGATCAGGAAGTAACTACCAAGCTGGTCCCAAGTCTCTAAGACCCTCTGATCGTGGTTACTAGTTCTACGACAATCCACTTATACCTTCACTTTAGTTTTCCAAGGCTGCGTAAGTCCTTCCAAAATACTTCAATAAATGTCCGGCCTAATAAATGGAATTCTGAATTGTAACTTCTGGCAAGGTCTGGTTATTAGTCTTGGCAAGAGATTTATCACAGTGAATTAAAGCTGCGAAAAGGTCCGGTTATATTACCTGTCCTAGCCCCGCATCTGTTTGTTACGATGCCAAGAAAGCACCAATCATTTTCATTCACGCGTTTCGTGGAAGAAAAATTTGAAATAATTTCCGACATGGAAAAATGATGTGCATGATGCAGAGGTCACCTCTCCCGTATTTGGTAATAAAACATCCAATTGCCTGGCAGTAAACTCACCAACACATCGTTAACTTCATACAGTGATGTGTGTCAGATGTAATAACTTTTTACTTTAATTTAAAGTAATGTCTACGCGAAAGTCGGACAGGAAACGATTATGTCTTTTATGTATGTCCATAAGTATCTCACAGACGAGTAATCTCGTTATCTGTTGCTTGAGTACACGCAGCCCGTCTCTTTAGCGAAGAGGTACCCTTGTCTTATCAGCAATTAAACAAATACGCTGGGGCGATTTTAGTGTTAATCTGTCATGGCCACGTTTGGGTACACAAGAATTTATCAAACATGACTGCCGTTTTAATGTTGCATCGCCTATCTACTCTATCAGCAGGGATGTGCAGGTAAACAGACAAGACGAATTATTACTGAAGGGAGTGTAAGAATGAAAATACAGAATATCTGCAACATAGCAGAGAAAGAAAGAAATGCTGACCATGGAAAAGCCCGAAATTAGTCAGTACAACACTTTAAAATGAGTACTGCTGGAGTGAAAGAGAAATCGAGAAGGGGTCACCCCAAATACATCTCGTGACAGACTCTTTTAATCTCTCAAGGATGATTCTTTTCAATACTTTTTCTGGCACTGATAGTAACATTATACTGTGTGCACTCTTGTAAATTTCCTTTATTGGGCAACTTGACTAGATAACCTTCCTTCCATTCTGCTGGTATTTCTTCTCTTTCCCAGATTTTCCAAGTAGTTTGTATAATATCTCTGTAGAGGTATCAATATTTGTTTTGATGGCCTCTGCTGGAATGCCATTTGGAACAGTTGCTTTTTCATCTTTCATAAGCTTTATGGCTTTCTTTATTTCTTTTCTACTTGGTCGTTTACAGCTGAGTTATAGCTCCTCTTCTGCTGACTAGATGTCTGGGGATTTGTTGGGGCTGGTCTATGGAGCTGGTCCTCAAAATGTTCTGTCCATCTCTTCATTTGTACTTGTATATTACCTGCAATTTTTCATTCTAAACTTTGATGAGGCCATTTGCTTGTTTATATTTCACTGTAAGCTTCTTTGTTTTGTTATACAGGTCCCTCATATTTTCTTTAGCTGCAGCTTCCTCTGCTTCCCGTGCCAACTGTGACCGTTGGTCACGGTACCACTTAATAGTATGTGTCCAGTATCACACAGTAGTATATGTGACCGTTCTGTTAGGACTCGTGATTTATGGTCACTAGGTATATGATTGCAGATCTAATGATGTCTTTCAAATTTAGATTTCTTTTTATTTATCTTCAAAGTTAAGTTTATCTCTATACTGATTAACTCCGCCAGAGGTGGTGCTTCTTGGATGAACACATGGGGTACCAGGCTCGTTCGTATCCTTCTATGTTGTTTTTATAAGGGACATTTTATAAAGTGGTAGAATAATCTATAATGCAACAAATTCAACAACGTGTAGAGACGAAACCATATCCAGCAGCTCAGTTAAAACTTTTATTAACGTGAAACTTGAACAATCACGTCAAGACAATTTACAAAATGACGTCATTTGGGTTCAGCAAAAGTTGTATCCTTATATATTATTAGTCTTCCATGTCTGACCTCAACAACTTGTGACATCACATATTTCTTGATCATGTTCTGTCTTCTTAATATTCTCATAGAGCTACTTGGGCGTAATGGTTAGCAGTACCTCTTACTCTTTATGTAGATTATCTAACTGAGAATCAATTAGTATTACTTGTTTAGACATGGGCTTTTCTTTACAGACGTTCCCTGAAATAGTTATCAAGCTAATTCGAGCGTGTAATAATAATAGCCCCTTCAGTCATAACTGACCATGGGAATGCGCCCCCGAGGTGGCAGCCCTCAGCTGCTTATTTTCCTGGTGCTCCTTTCGACGTTTTCTCCTCACCTCCGCCTGTTGTGTGAGCGTCTCTTCGCCCAATCTGAGGTGGCGCCGTAAATAGCATCGCCACTTAGTGCGATCGGCAGCTTCATCCTCCCATGTTGCTGGATCCATGTCCAGTGCCCTCATATCTCTCTTGCGCACATCTTTGAACCTCAGCTGTGGTCGTCCAACTGTTCTCTTGCCATCTGTTAATTGTCCGTAGAAGATATATTTTGGGATGCGACCATCTTCCATGCGGCGAACATGGCCAAGCCAGCGAAGTCTGCGCTGTCTAAGCAGCGTATACATACTTTGAAGGCCAGCACGTGACAACACCTCGACATTTGTCACTTTATCTTTCCACGAGATGCCGAGGATGCGGCGTAGACACCGCAAATGGAAGGTATTGAGCCTTCTTTCTTGCTTAGCATAGGTCGTCCAGGTCTCGCTGCCATATAGGAGTGTGCTGGTGACGCAGGCATTATATACCGCAGCTTTGGTCTTCATTGTGAGTTTAGAGTTTCCCCAAACACGCGATGTGAGGCGGGCAAAGGTAGCTGCAGCTTTGCCAATGCGGCTGTCGATTTATATATCCAGTGAGAGTTTGTCATTAATGGTAGACCCTAGGTATGTGAAGTGGTGCACCACTGCCAATTCATAGTTATCGATAGTGATAACTGGTGCAGCACCCACATCCTGACTCAGCACATTCGTTTTCTTTAGACTTATTGTGAGGCCAAAGTCCTTGCATGCTTTAGCGAAGCGATTCATCAAGCACTGAAGCTCCTGTTGGCTTTGAGTGACGACTGCAGCATCATCAGCGAACAACAAGTCTCTTATAGTGACCCTTCTGATTTTTGTTTTTGCCTTCAGCCTTGACAGATTAAACAGACGGCCATCTGACCTAGTGTGAAGGCATATTCCTTCAGTTGCATCTCTGAATGCATGTTTCAAGAGTAAGGCAAAGAGGATTCCGAAGAGGGTCGGAGCCAGAACACAGACTTGTTTAACGCCACTTCGTATATCAAAGGGCTGTGACGTGCTTCCAGCATATTGGACTGTTCCCTTCATGCCGTCATGGAATGACTTTATCATTTCCAGCATTTTAGAAGGGCAGCCTATTTTCAGGAGGATTTTAAAGAGTCCATCCCTACTAACCAGGTCGAATGCTTTTGTGAGGTCTATAAAGGCGATATATAATGGTCTTTTCTGCTCTCTTGATTTTTCCTGAAGCTGGCGGAGAGAGAAGATCATGTCTGTTGTTGATTTGCCAGCTCGGAATCCACACTGTGCCTCTGGATATATGCGCTCAGCTAACTTGTGTAGTCGCATTAAGATGACTTTGGCAAAAACCGTACCAACAATACTAAGAGAGATGCCTCTGCAGTTATTGCAATCACTTCTGTCTCCTTTATTTTTATACAGTGTTACAATCTTGGCATCTCGCATGTCTTGAGGAATAGTTGTCTCTTCTTAGCACTGGCACAGCATCCTATGCAGGGGATGTAATAGCGTGCTCTTACAGCATTTGATTAAATCAGGAGGAATCCCATCACTGCCTGGTGCTTTGCCAGAGGCCAAGCTATCAATGGCCTTGCTGAGTTCCTCTAATGTTGGTTCGGCATCCAGCTCCTCCATAGTTGGCAGACTGTTGACACCATCAAGGGCTGCAGGCGTAACGGTATTGTCTCTAGCGTAAAGCTCAGAGTAGTGCTCGACCCACCTCTCCATCTGCTTACCCTTATCGGTTAGCTTCTCTCCGCTGATGGTTTTTAGCGGTGCCGTCTTACTTTTATGGGGGCCAAGTGCTTTCTTTATACCGTCATACATTTGTCTAATGTTGCCTGTTAGCGCTGCGATCTGGATGCTCTCACTGAGCTGGAGCCAGTAGTCATTTGCACAGCGTCGAGCAGTTTGTTGAACTTTGCTTCTCGTAGCGCTCAGGATCTGTAGGGTTCTGGCACTCGGTGAACGTTTGTATTCATTCATAGCACTGCGCTTAGCTTCAATGACAGGTGCCATCACATCTGATGAAGTATCAAACCAGTCATTTGACTTTGCTGTTTTCTTACCAAAGGTGGCAAGTGCAGTACTTTGAATGGTGTTCCGTAGATGCTCCCAGTTCTCTGTAATAGTATCACCATGCTGAGGGCTACTGAGCACTTTCTCGAAGGTCGCAGTGAATTGAGCGATCATGAAAGGGTCTGACATCTTGCTGGTATCAATGCGTGGTTTCCTTTCATGTCTGACACGATAGAGTTTTCTTGGTTGTGCTCTGATTTTGCAGCAAACCAAGGAGTGATCTGTATCACAGTCTGCACTATGGTACGAGCGCGTGGAGAGCACAGACCTGAGGAGTGGCCTTCTGACGAGAATCAGGTCAAGTTGGTGCCAGTGCTTGGATCGTGGGTGTCTGCATGACACCTTATGCTGGGGTTTTGTCTGAAAGTAGGTGTTGGTCACGCAGAGGTCATGGAGGACGCACAACTCTAAAAGCCGTTGTCCATTTTCATTCATCTTGCCAATACCAAACCTGCCCAGACATGAAGGCCATGAAACATTATCGGCACCCACTCTAGCGTTAAAGTCACCAAGGAGAACAAGCTGTTCTTGCCTAGGTATGCTTTTGATAACTGCTGCTAGATTCTCGTAGAACTCATCTTTAGCTTCTGAGGCAGAGTACAGAGTAGGAGCACACACACTGACAAGGGTGATGGGACCTGTGCTAGTTTGCAGGCGGAGCGTTAACAAGCGTTCTGATCCATTCTCGCCTGGTTCAACCATTTTAGTTAGCGATTTTTTTTACCGCAAAACCTACTCCGTGTTCTCTAGCTTTATTAAGATCTTTCCCGACCAATAAAATGTGTAGTCCTTCTCGCTCACCGTTCCAGAGCCCGCCAGGCGCGTTTCCTGAAGTGCAGCTATATCCACCTGAAGTCGTTTAAGCTCATCATTAATTATGGCTGTCTTCCTTACATCGTTTATATCCTGTAGATTTTCGGATAGTCCAGTCAACATAGTCCGGACATTCCAGCATCCCAATCTGAGAGTTTGCTTATTTCTATTTTTTCGATAATTGCTTGGTGCAAAATTTTCTGTCCACAGTTCGGGTTTGACCTTAATCCCCATGCACCCAATGGGGAAAGCAGACAGTGGCGGGACAACACCTTATTGACTGGGGGCTGCCCAGCTTGAAGCGGGCGGTAGCTGTCCAGTGAGATCCTAGAACCTATCCCACTGTCAAAAGTAGCCCCTGGCGCCATGCCCTACGCCAATTGGGCAAATGCTTATAACCGGTAACTGCTACTTCCCGTGTTTTGCCGACACCTATAGGGTGAAGCTGGAGTGTCCTCTCCAGGGCGCGAGCTTGGGCACAGTTATATGGAGATCAAGCTGTTGCATATGCAGCATGTTCCCCCTCTCCACACAGCCAGTAGATCCAAAGGAACGGCAATAGCCGATACAGTTTGGTACCAGCCATGTCGCAGGAGTTGCCAGAATAATGTCGAATCGACATTACACTGCCTTAGGTACTCCAACTCCGGATTTATCCTCAGGGTTTACTCCCGAAGCCAATTCCACAAATGGATATTCCCGCAAGGCAGCGGTGGTTTAAATTCAGAGTTCCTTCTCTTAGATAAGCTACCAACCAAGGATCACGAGCCCTATCTGCCCAAAGCTGCTGGTTTTAAGGCGCCAGTCGCTCACCTTTGCCCCTTATCCCGTCAGTGGAAACAGTTCCGCCGGGCTCAAATTGAGCCACACGTGAAGGCCGGGAGCTGGACTTTGTTGTCAGAGGCTGTTTGAGGCGCGTGCCATAGAAGTATTTTATCTGCAGTGAGAGCTTATCCTCACTACAACTCCCGGCAATAACAACCTTTGGAACTTCGAGCGTGTACTTACACTGTAATACATTTGAAAATGCATAATTGCAATTCTCTCACTAATGAAGAAATTGTTGTACGTTTCACAAATACTGTATTGATATCTGCAGGATAGTATCTTGAGTGTAGAAGCCGGGACTTTTGTGATAGTCTGGGAGACAGCCATGTTGCTACACCACCAGATAAAATCACGTCCATGTGCTACGGCCCTATTCATACAACTGATTCCTAGTTTATAATATTTTGTTAACCCAAAGTGGTGCGTGATCTCGCACGTTTTGATTGGTTATCTGATTATTTTATAATTTGTTTCATTTTTCCATAGACAATCTTGGCTATTCCCATTTACGCCACTATTCTGCTATGGTAACTCCCGGCTTAGGAAGCGTTGGGCTGCCCACTTGAACCAGTTTCTGTTTCAATCTTATTTTATAATAGCGTAACTCACACTTTTATTTGATGAAGTGTCGTAACTGCTTTTCCTATTCTAAGTCATATCAATAGCACGGAAATGCTATCGTAGACCATCCGGTTACACACATCTTCAAAATACTTCCTCTTCTCTCTTTTGATGTTTCTTCTTACATTTTTTTTCTTTGCCTCTATGCACATTTCATGAGCCTCGGCTTTGGAGCTTCTTGTTTTCATTCATTCATAACCCTCCACTCCCAAAGGAGCATAGGCCTTCAACAAAACACATGCCAAGTCCTCCTGTCACGTGCCATCATCTCAAGTTCTTTCCATGTTCTCCTCATCATTTTCACTTCTGTTTCCAGCTCTCTTCTCCACTTGCTTCTTGGTCTACCTCTGCCTCTCTTGGCTTGGGGGTTCCAGAACAAGGATTGCCTTGTAATGCTATCAACAGGTTTCCTCAGTGTGTATCTTATCCATTGCCATCGTCTTCTTCTCATCTCTTGTTCCACTGGCACTTGTCTAGTTCTTGTCATCAGTTCCACGTTGGTCACCTTGTCATACAAATTGAATCCCTTTATTCTACGCACGCACCCATTTATGAAAGTCTGTAGATTTTTGGTTGTTGTCTTTGTTGTTCTCCATGTCTCAGAACCATACAATAGGACTGACTTCACATTTGAGTTGAAGATTCTTATTTTCGTGTTGGATCCGATTTCTCTTGATCTCCATTTATTTCCCAATGCAATGAAAGCTCCTCTTGCTTTTTGTATTCTTATTTTGATATCACTGTCTGTACCTCCAACTTTGTCTATATTACTGCCAAGATATGTGTACGATTCTACATCTTGTATTGGTGTTTCCTCGAGTTCAACCATGTTATCATTACCTGCATTTATTCTCATTATTTTTGTATTTTCCCTGTGTATTTTCAGACCCAATTGCTGTGACCTCTCATTGAGTGTTTTCAATTTGTTCTCCATCTGATTATGGTTATGGGACAGAATAGCCAAGTCATCAGCAAAATCCAGATCATCCAACTGCTTAGTCAGAGTCAACTGGATTCCATTTCTGTTGTTTGTTGTCGATGATGTCATTACCCAGTCTATTGCTAGTAAGAAAAGAAATGGAGACAAGAGGCACCCCTGTCGCACTCCTGTTCTTATCCCAAACGGTTCTGTAAGCTGTCCTTTGTGAAGAACTCTGCATGTCATGTCTTCATATGTTTTCTTTATTCGACACTGTCAAATGCCTTTTCGTAGTCCACAAATCCGATGTAAAGTGGTGAATTCCATTTCAGACTTTGTTCATTTATTGTTCTCAAAATTATAAGTTCTTCTACTGATGGCTGACAAAGAATGGCATCGTGAATAACAAGCTGTAATGTATGAGATAAGCAGCTAACATTTGTCAAGTTTGCTTCTTTTGTGGCCTTCATCATATTTGCGCCAATATCAAGCAATACCCAATACACTTTGTTGCAATTAATTTTCCATTCGGTCAACATTTGTGTCAGTGCTTCAGTTGAGTTAGTAGCAGGACCAATGGAAACTGAAAGTCAACCTACTTTCTGGGTCTAAAATTATCACGCCGTGGATTGACCTAAATTTACTATTCGTATTTGACGGCAGCGTACTATTCTGCTGAATACGAATAGTTCATTGAAGGCACAATTCGGCACCGACAAGAATTCGAATCGGATGTACGGTGCAGCCCTAATTGTTTTGTATTTTACACGGTTCTTGCTTTCTTTCTATTCTGTTTTTGTTTGTTTGCTCCTGACGAAGGCCTTGTGATCGCAGGTAAAATAAAGAAAATTATCTTTGTCTGACTAATACGAAAGTATCATCTGGAAATTTTCCAAGTACAGCACAAACACTAAATTAAAAAGTATATGAGAGCTGATTAATTTATGTACGGTGCAGAAAGCTGGAGAGAACAGAAAAGGAAATGTTGAAATGGTCCTTTTCGAATTTTCTGGCTGCACCAACCAAGAACTGCTAACTTGGAGCCTCAAGAAGACATGATAATTGTCATGGCGAGTGGACGCTGAGATTGGTTGACCATTACCAGAAAGGCTGTGCTATGGACTCCAGAAAGAAAGCGAAAGAGACCGACCTAAGGCTACCCTGCGGAGAACTGGCGAAGCAGAGATGCAAATCACGAACCAGAGCTGGTGTACCACACGAAGGATGAACCAGAGCTGGTGTACCACACGAGGGATGGCTGTCGACAGGGCAAAGTGGAGACAAAGTTGTTGCTGCTCTACAAGACGCAGCCAGACGTGTGTGGCAGCGCTAGTTAACAAGTGGCTGCTGCACACAGCCTTTGCTTACCCAGGATTTGTTTGCCTCAGAAGGTAGCGATCAGCTATATGATTAATGAATGGTTACAACACACACACACACACAGCGAGCGACGACATAACACTCAGCAGATCTTCTTTACAAATTGGGAACGCTACAGTCAACTGGAATACTGCTTATTTACAAGTGAACCACTGCTGTTACCCGGACCTCAAACAATTTTGGTCCGTCACATTTTTCCTTTTTAACACTCGCTCAACATTAAGAATTACATTCAATATTATAATGTCTTTTGTCTCTATTATTCAGATGTCACTAATATCTACATCCTTTCCTCCGTCGCAAGTCCGTGTCTATTGATACGAGTACTATCAATTTACGTTCAGGTTATTGAAGTTATACCGGACTCCTCCGGGGTTGTTCCTTTCCCTAGT
>JAMPIV010020992.1:35000-41649 GCA_024509875.1 Oreohelix idahoensis
GACACCCACGATCCAAGCACTGGCACCAACTTGACCTGATTCTCGTCAGAAGGCCACTCCTCAGGTCTGTGCTCTCCACGCGCTCGTACCATAGTGCAGACTGTGATACAGATCACTCCTTGGTTTGCTGCAAAATCAGAGCACAACCAAGAAAACTCTATCGTGTCAGACATGAAGGGAAACCACGCATTGATACCAGCAAGATGTCAGACCCTTTCATGATCGCTCAATTCACTGCGACCTTCGAGAAAGTGCTCAGTAGCCCTCAGAATGGTGATACTATTACAGAGAACTGGGAGCATCTACGGAACACCATTCAAAGTACTGCACTTGCCACCTTTGGTAAGAAAACAGCAAAGTCAAATGACTGGTTTGATGCTTCATCAGATGTGATGGCACCTGTCATTGAAGCTAAGCGCAGTGCTATGAATGAATACAAACGTTCACCGAGTGCCAGAACCCTACAGATCCTGAGGGCTACGAGAAGCAAAGTTCAACAAACTGCTCGACGCTGTGCAAATGACTACTGGCTCCAGCTCAGTGAGAGCATCCAGATCGCAGCGCAAACAGGCAACATTAGACAAATGTATGACGGTATAAAGAAAGCACTTGGCCCCCATAAAAGTAAGACGGCACCGCTAAAAACCATCAGCGGAGAGAAGCTAACCGATAAGGGTAAGCAGATGGAGAGGTGGGTCGAGCACTACTCTGAGCTTTACGCTAGAGACAATACCGTTACGCCTGCAGCCCTTGATGGTGTCAACAGTCTGCCAACTATGGAGGAGCTGGATGCCGAACCAACATTAGAGGAACTCAGCAAGGCCATTGATAGCTTGGCCTCTGGCAAAGCACCAGGCAGTGATGGGATTCCTCCTGATTTAATCAAATGCTGTAAGAGCACGCTATTACATCCCCTGCATAGGATGCTGTGCCAGTGCTGGGAAGAGACAACTATTCCTCAAGACATGCGAGATGCCAAGATTGTAACACTGTATAAAAATAAAGGAGACAGAAGTGATTGCAATAACTGCAGAGGCATCTCTCATCTTAGTATTGTTGGTAAGGTTTTTGCCAAAGTCATCTTAATGCGACTACACAAGTTAGCTGAGCGCATATATCCAGAGTCACAGTGTGGATTCCGAGCTGGCAAATCAACAACAGACATGATCTTCTCTCTCCGCCAGCTTCAGGAAAAATCAAGAGAGCAGAAAAGACCATTATATATCGCCTTTATACTAGACCTCACAAAAGCATTCGACCTGGTTAGTAGGGATGGACTCTTTGAAATCCTCCTGAAAATAGGCTGCCCTTCTAAAATGCTGGAAATGATAAAGTCATTCCATGACGGACAAGCGGCTTGAGGCGCTCAAAGGCTCGTTGTGATGGTCCCGGTATGCCGGGTCCTCCCAGCGCAGTTTGAGGCAGCAAATGGTGCAATGCCTGTACCATTTGCTCTCTTTTCTGGACCTTCGGTCCCAAAGATTTTCTGGAATGCGACGTCTCAAAGTTTGTGCGAAGGTTTTATAGCCAGAAAACAGTGCAATTCTGGGCACAGCAACTGATCACTCCCCTTGCCAGTCGCTTCTGACTAACCCGGAAACAAGATGGCTAATTTTTTTTTATCGCCTTTTTAAACTCCACTGAAGGCGTAACAAAAGCATTTAATTGGTTGTAGCCCTAAGATGTTCGTGGCGTAAACTATCCTCCTGAAAAATGCTGCTGTCGGTCGGCTAAAACCCTGGAAAGAAAAGTCTTCCATGACGGCATGAAGGGAACAGTCCAATATGCTGGAAGCACGTCACAGCCCTTTGATATACAAAGTGGCGTTAAACAAGGCTGTGTTCTGGCTCCGACCCTCTTCGGAAACTTCTTTGCCTTACTCTTGAAACATGCATTCAGAGATGCAACTGAAGGAATATGCCTTCACACTAGGTCAGATGGCCGTCTGTTTAATCTTTCAAGGCTGAAGGCCAAAAACAAAAATCAGAAGGGTCACTATAAGAGACTTGTTGTTCGCTGATGATGCTGCAGTCGTCACTCAAAGCCAACAGGAGCTTCAGAGCTTGATGAATCGCTTCACTAAAGCATGCAAGGACTTTGGCCCTCACAATAAGTCTAAAGAAAACGAATGTGCTGAGTCAGGATGTGGGTGCTGCACCAGTTATCACTATCGATAACTATGAATTGGCAGTGGTGCACCACTTCACATACCTAGGGTCTACCATCAATGACAAACTCTCACTGGATACAGAAATCGACAGACGCATTGGCAAAGCTGCAGCTACCTTTGCCCGCCTCACATCGCGTGTTTGGGGAAACTCTAAACTCACAATAAAGACCAAAGCTGTGGTATATAATGCCTGCGTCACCAGCACACTCCTATATGGCAGCGAGACCTGGACGACCTATGCTAAGCAAGAAAGAAGGCTCAATACCTTCCATTTGCGGTGTCTACGCCGCATCCTCGGCATCTCGTGGAAAGATAAAGTGACAAATGTCGAGGTGTTGTCACGTGCTGGCCTTCAAAGTATGTATACGCTTCTTAGACAGCGCAGACTTCGCTGGCTTGGCCATGTTCGCTGCATGGATGATGGTCGCATCCCAAAAGATATCTTCTACGGACAGTTAGCAGATGGCCAGAGAACAGTTGGGCGACCACAGCTGAGGTTCAAAGATGTGTGCAAGAGAGATATGAGGGCACTGGACATGGATCCAGCAACATGGGAGGATGAAGCTGCCGATCGCACTAAGTGGCGATGCTATTTACGGCGCCACCTCAGATTGGGCGAAGAGAGGCTCACACAAGAAGCAGAGGTGAGGAGAAAACGTCGAAAGGAGCACCAGGAAAATAAGCAGCTGAGGGCTTTCACTTCAGGGGCGCATTCCCATAGTCAGTTATGACTGAAGGGGCTATTATTATTATAGTTCCACATTAGTGATCATGTCATACAACTTCAGCATTGTAACAACTCTAGGTTACAAATATTCTTGTCATTAGTTCCACATTAGTGATCATGTCATACCACTTCAGCATTGTAACAACTCTAGGTTACAAATATTCTTGTCATTAGTTCCACATTAGTGATCATGTCATACCACTTCAGCATTGTAACAACTCTAGGTTACAAATATTCTTGTCATTAGTTCCACATTAGTGATCATGTCATACAACTTCAGCATTGTAACACCTCTAGGTTACAAATATTCTTATCATTAGTTCTGCATTAGTCGTCTTGTCATACCACTTCAGCATTGTAACACCTCTAGGTTACAAATATTCTAGTCATTAGTTCCACATTAGTGATCATGTCATACAACTTCAGCATTGTAACAACTCTAGGTTACAAATATTCTTATCATTAGTTCTGCATTAGTCGTCTTGTCATACCACTTCATCATTGTAACACCTCTAGGTTACAAATATTCTAGTCATTAGTTCCACATTAGTGATCATGTCATACCACTTCAGCATTGTAACAACTCTAGGTTACACATATTCTTGACGTTAGTTCCACATTAGTGATCTTGTCATACCACTTCAGCATTAAAACAACTCTAGGTTAAAAATATTCTTGACGTTAGTTCCACATAAAAGATCTTGTCATACAACTTCAGCATCGTAACAACTCTAGGTCACAACTATTCTTGTCATATTCTCTACAGTGCCACAAAACAACACGACCTTTCTTAAAGTTGGACCTAGCATTCTTCATAAATTGTGAAACAATGAACAAATCAAGTTAATCTGTCATGAAGTACCTATTAAAGAACAAGAAAATTCTCAGTCATGTGATTGCACATAGACACGTTTAATACAGTATAAAGATTATGAGCCAGGCATAATGCAGCATGCTATATAAGAAAATAAATCGGGTGATATTGAACAATGGTTTAAAGGATCAATATATTTTTGAATTAATTATTAGCAGGCTTTTAAAATATGTCCCTATTTTTATTTACATATACTGTAATGCTTCACCAAAGGAAATAGTCTCTCAGTGAATAACACTAACAAATGTATTTTAATCCTTCCGTTTTTCGTAATGGTAGATCGTTAAAACTTGTTTCAGACCTGGCACAGAGGATGATCAGATCTTCACCAGAGAATACGTCATCGCGAAAATCTATCTGAGGAATGAGTGTAAATCATTTCAATAATTAAAAAATTAAGGCTGGGTGGGGGTTCGGTTTGGCACCTCGTATTCTAAATAGAAACTATTTTTTTAAACGTCACACAAGCAGTTCTTGGGAGTCTTCGAGGAAACAAGAAAGAGCATGGCTATTGTCCCAGCAGGCATGTGATAAGCGGCAAACTAATATGTCATAAGTGAGAAACTAATATGTCATAAGTGATAAACTAATATGTCATAAGTGAAAAACTAATATGTCATAAGCGACAAACTAATATGTCATAAGTGACAAACTAATATGTTGTTGCCCTGGAGCTGATAACCTTATCAGTTACGAAACAAAAAAAGCTACAGAAAAAAAAACCCGAGTATATAAATGCTTTTATGTCTGCTTCTAGGCTTCCTGAAGGTGGACCAACTGTATTAGTTACCTTATACTTCTAGGCTTCCTGAAGGTGGACCAACTGTATTAGTTACCTCATACTTCTAGGCTTCCTAAAGGATGACCAACTGTATTAGTTACCTCATATACTTCTAGGCTTCCTGAAGGTGGGCCAACTGTATTAGTTACCTCATACTTCTAGGCTTCCCTGAAGGTGGACCAACTGTATTAGGTACCCATACTTCTAGGCTTCCTGAAGGTGGACCAAACTGTATTAGTTTACCCCTCATACTTCTAGGCTTCCTGAAGGTGGACCAACTGTATTAGTTACCTCATACTTCTAGGCTTCCTGAAGGTGGACCAACTGTATTAGTTACCTCCTACTTCTAGGCTTCCTGAAGGTGGACCAACTGTATTAGTTACCCCATGCTTCTAGGCTTCCTGAAGGTGGACCAACTTTATTAGTTACCCCATACTTCTAGGCTTCCTGAAGGACGACCAACTGTAATAGTTACCCCATACTTATAGGCTTCCTAAAGGTGGACCAACTGTATTAGGTACCCCATACTTCTAGGCTTCCTGAAGATGGACCAACTGTATTAGTTACCCCATACTTCTAGGCTTCCTGAAGGTGGACCAACTGTATTAGTTACCCCATACTTCTAGGCTTCCTGAAGGACGACCAACTGTATTAGTTACCCCATACTTCTAGCTTCCTGAAGGATAGACTAAACTGTATTAGTTTACCGCCCATACTTCTAAGACTTACCTGAAGGTGGTCGAACTGTATTAGTACCTTACCATTACTTCGAAGGGATTTCCTGAAGTGGACAACTTGTATTAGTTACCCCATAATTCTAGGCTGCCTGTAGGACGACCAACTGTATAAGTTACCCCATACTTCTAAGGCTTCCTTAAGGTCAACCAACTGATATTAGTTACCCCATGCCTTCAAGGCTTCCTAAAGAGTGGACCCAACTTGTAATTAGTTACCTCATACTTCATAGGCTTCCTGAAGGTGGACCAACTGTATTAGTTACCCCATGCTTTCTAGGCTTCCTGAAGTGTGGAAACAACTGTATATAGTTACCCCATACTTCTAGGCTTCCTGAAGGTGGACTCAACTGTATTAGTTACGACTCATACCTTCTAGGCTTCCTGATTGGTGGACCAACAGTATTAGTTATAACCTCATATTTCTAGGCTTACCTGAAGGTGGACCAACTGTATATAGTTACCCCATACTTCTAGGCTTCCTGAAGGGAACGGAACCAACTGTATTAGTTACCCCATGCTTCTAGGCTTTTCTGTAGGTGGACCAACTGTATTAGTTACCCATGCTTCTAGGCTTCCCTGAAGGCGACGACCAACTGGTATTAGTTACCAACCTCCATACTTCTAGGGCTTCCTGAAGGACGACAAACTGTATAAGTTACCCCATGCTTCTAGGCTGCTTCCTGCAAGGAACGGGACCAACTGTATTAGTTTACACCATGGCTTCTAGACCTTCCAGAAGAGACCGGACCAAAACTGGTATTAGCTTACCCCATACTTCTAGACTTCCTGAAGGACGACCCAACTGTATATTAGTTACCCCATACTTCTAGGCTTCCTGAAGGATGGACAACAAAACTGTATTAGGTACCCACATTGCTCCCAGACAGACGCACACACAGGAGGATAATGAAGACGCATAAAAAGAACAACTGAACTTGTCCACTTGCGACATGTGAATGCACTGTAAAGAGTTTTCTTTTGTTTGGACATGTTTTTAATTTTAAAAAAAACAAAACTTACTACAGTAATTACGTGGAATATCTTTTTATGGCAAGCCGCGTGGTAAGGAAGAGGAAGTAGAAGAAAAACCAAGAAGACATGGAGAAGAGAAGCTGGAGCAGGGCATGGAAAGAATCTTGAGCTGATGTCAGTGTCACGGAAGACTTGGGCAATACTTGGTTCTTGAAGGCCTATGTTCCTTTAGGAGTGAACAGGTGTGTAAAAGGTGAAGAAATTATGCGAAAGCATGTCAATAGGACAATTTAATGTCAACAAAGAAAAATTAAAAATTAAAAAATAATTAAACACAGGCTTTTAATGCACTAAAAGCCACCAATCAATTTTTCAGTAGTTTATAGCT
>JAMPIV010020993.1:0-50000 GCA_024509875.1 Oreohelix idahoensis
TAATATATATTTTGGGTAGTATTTGTTATATATGTATGTTTTTAGTGGTATTTTTTTGTTTGTTTGGGGGATAGATGATGTAAGTAACACTGGATTAAGTTTATGTGAAGTTTTAATTATCATTATAAACTTCCATCACACAACATATAAAAATTACATCTTATAACATATACAAATAGTCATAAAGTCAATGAATTGCTACAAGAATGATAGACCCATTGGTATGATCCTTTCCCTCGATGTATAGCCCACAGTCCTGTTAGAAGAAAAGTGATAGCCCCAAAAAGTCACGGATACATCTGCTTTAGTCTAAGAGTTCCCTTTAAAGGTATGAACAGGCTTTGATACTCTGATCTATCCTAAAGAAAATATTGTTAGCAACAAAAAAACTTGCATAAAGAAATACAAAGTGGGTGAAATTTATTTGGTATACCATAAAAGAGTCACTCGTTCCTGCTTTCTCTCTGTTCATTCATCAGGGCCCTGACATACATTCTTACCTACAATCGTGCAGTTGTTCGCCGTCTGGCGCAAACTTTAGGACACCCACCCCCTTTAATCTGTCTTTCTTTTAATGAAGCGGATCATAGCACTGCAGATTTTTGGGTTCACCCAATGTGTCCGGGGAGCGTCCTCTTCATGCGAATATTTTTCAGACTAAGGTTAGTGTCACTTGAATCACGAGGTAAGAATTAGTTTTAAGCGGGCTCACAGTGTCAGAATCACGAGGTTTCCACTACTTAGGAAAAATGTCAGGTTTGCAACTTCGATCAAAGGTAAAATTCTTGGTCACACCACAATATGTCAACAATGTCGGTAAGGTTATTGATTGTAATATTTTACTTGCCACACGGGCTGAAATGTACTTGAGTTTTTTTCTCAGGAAGAATTAAGTCTGGCTCGATAGGCCCGTTACTTCATTAAATCTTAAATTTCTGTAATGGGTACTCTGTCGTTCTGGATGCGAACGCAATGCCGGACAGGTTTTACTTTATACACCCAAGTCTTTAAGAAAAAAATGTTTTTGTTCTTCACAGATATTTCTTATGTACTAAAACGCTGGCAAAGTTGGGCTACCCCAGTTTCACTGAATAAAGAGAAAACAACATATAAAATACTTATACATACTCATCATCATCATCATGTGACGTATTCTTTCCAGAACGTTGTCTCCATTACAGCTGCTCTGAACGCATCACGATTCTGGGCAAGTCGACCTGCATCAGCCAAAGACAAGTTCAGACTCTCTGTGATGTCCTGGGTCCACCGTCGTCTAGGTCGACCCCTTCCCCTTTTCCCAGGGACCATGCCTTCCATCACTGTTTTTTCCAGACTATTATGTCTTTTTATATGACCGAAAAATTTCAGCTTCCTTATTGCGATGGTATTTAGGAGCCAATGTTCCTGTACGTTTAGTGAGTGCATGTACTAAGTTGATCCTTTGAAAGGGCAGTAATTCGGAATATGTTTTTGGGCAAAGTAGATTATGAGTTACAATACTTGTATACCTGATTAAGCTGAGGTTTGTTTAACGTTATAATAGAAACATATCCTTTTTATTTTGAGTGACAGAGTACAGGAAAGCGTGCGAACGCTTTTATCTCAAATGCTGAGATGTATTTATTCTGTACTGTTTTTGAGCTGTGTTCAAAAACAGCGGAGTCTCGTTTTGGGTTTTTTGGCAGGACTAGAGTGTGTGATCCCGGAGAGGAGAAGAGGGATTCGGAGCGTTGGACCGGGAGTGGTCAACGCTGTCTGTGTGTGTTTTTCGAGGATGTATGCCTACGTAGTGCTTTGAATAATGTCGACTTAATGTTTTTGCTGTGTGGTTAGGCCATAATTTATGTGAACTGCTGGGTGCAGTATTATAAGTCTAGCGCAGAGATGATTCGTGAGGACTTTAGGCCATTATTTATGTGAACTGCTGGGTGCAGTATTATAAGTGAGTCGTGAGGACTTTAGGCCATAATTTATGTGAACTGCTGGGTGCAGTATTATAGTGCAGTATTATAAGTCTAGCGCAGAGATGAGTCGTGAGGACTTTAGGCCATTATTTATGTGAAATGCTGGGTGCAGTATTATAAGTGAGTCGTGAGGACTTTAGGCCATAATTTATGTGAACTGCTGGGTGCAGTATTATAAGTGAGTCATGAGGACTTTAGGCCATAATTTATGTGAAACTGCTGGGTGCAGTATTATAAGTGAGTCATGAGGACTTTAGGCCATAATTTATGTGAACTGCTGGGTGCAGTATTATAGCGCAGTGTTATAGCGCAGAGATGAGTCGTGAGGACTTTAGGCCTTGATATAGATCTGCTGATGAATGTTGAAGAGTATTGTATTGCAATGACTTGTAATGTGACTGTGTGTATATCAATGTAAACGTGATCGTGCTGTGACTTAATAAATCGACATTTAAATTACACCAGATGATTACGGCCATCCATGACTATTATTTACGTACTTGTGTTGTGAGTGACTGTTCTACCACACACTCACTAATACATACCTAACACAAAGATACGACGGCACACTGATCAACCTACGCCACCCTCTAACACCGAAAGTATTCACGTATCGGGGAGTATCAGTGGTGGTTTCCAGTAACAAATTTTGGAACGAACTCATTTGACAATTCGCGTGACCCCCCCCCCCACAAGACTTTGGGTGAACTTAACTTTATTATAATTAGCCCTGAGTGGGCGTGGGCTTGTTTCTGTCCAGTTTGTACATGGCTCGTACAACAACAGTTGGACAATATCCACATTACTCAGTATCAATACTCAGTACTCAGTATCGCTTTTGCCCGGAATTAACCAGGCAAACTAACTTGAGAGAATTATTTAACAACTGAAGGATAATATTGTTATCGATACAGTCCACATATCTGTATCATTTGATAGATTTGTGTTTTCGGGTTCTGATACCCGCAACAGTCGTTTTGAGAGAACTTCATGCGTGACCTGAATCTCATGTGCTTCAACCGGGACCTGGTTTGTAGTCTGCCTGTGGAGCGCATTTGGGAAACGCCTTATTCGTGGGAATAATCAGCTTTATAGCACTGTCAGTTGACGTCCTGTGTCGTGCCTGTAGAAAACAACAACGTCTGTAGTCTACATTTCCTATCAGATGTGCAGCGAAATTATCAAGCAGCGAGCCAGCAGTTTATGAGGTGATACAACGTCTGAAGGATAGCGTGTACAAGTCGAGTGTATGTGCAGTTGTACCAGTCATTTTGCAAGTATAGCTCGAGTCAAGAGCGGGTTTGCTGTGTTCCTGTTACGATCATCATGTGCTCCTATGCAGTATTCGAGCACATACCTTACTAAAGCGAGACCTGAACGGAAGAAAGTCTAGATCCATACCTTTCGGCGATAGACTGTTTTAGCGTCAGAATTATGTGATATTTAAAGTCTTGGCGGAAGGGAATGGAAAATTGACAGATAAGTGATTTTTGTTTGTTCTGTAAAGTGTGTGTCATGTCACTCATGTCCTCAGGCCTTCTGAATTCTATGCATTTCTTTTTAATTCTGTTGTTGATGTTGTTTATGTCTATAGTGACATATGAGTAGAATTTAATGCATAAGTAGTTTATGGCTATTAACATGTGGTATTGACTACCATGATATGGATATGACCATATAAAGGTTCTTTGAACAGAAATTGATCTGACAGTAATTAGGAATAGTTGCAATTTATTGCATGGTTATTTAGCTGTCAGGAGTAAAAGGTTTATTGATACATATACAGTGATCTCAATAAGTAAGTCACTATGGATGATGACGAAATGGATCCTGATAATATGTGGCCTTTATTGGAAGATTTTATTTCAAGAGGGTAAAAATTTTCATAGATTAAAAGGACCAGAACTGGAAGCACACGTGATGGACGGATTGTTGGTCAGTGCGTCGAGAGCACTAAGAGATTTTGCTGAGAATAGATTTCAGTCCATCCCTCATTTAAGAATGGCTAGGAATTTAGCAAAGTTGCTGCTGCTCGACCTTCGTGTATTTGTGTATAATAATATTCATGTTGAACACGACAATATATTGAAGGGTATACACAATATAATTGCTGACAATCAGGAAAAGAAGCTAGAAGATGAGGAAGTAAGAGTCAACAGACAGGAAGAAAAAAATTGCTTAAAGGGTAAAGCTGAAGAGAATGAACTTAAGGAAAAATTAGCTAAACTTACAAGTGATTTAAATAGATCAAACCTGGAACTTGCTAGAGTACAAGCAAGTTTGGATTCTTCACTATTGAAGGTTAAAGAATTGGAGGTCCAGATAAAAGTTAAGCATGTTGAGGTGGAAAACCTTACACAAGAGATCCAACTAAGAAATGACATGTATGAAAAATTAAAAGCGGAAACCAATGAGCGAGAAGGATTATACAATGTAATGATACATGATGTATGTTTTGATAAACTTGAAGAGAAGAATACTGTATTTCCAGGGGAAGTCGATGAGCTGGTGAATAATAATAATGGTGAGAATGAAACACAGTCAATAAAGGTAAATAAAGAGCAGGATGGAAAAGAGACATTGGTAGAGTTGACGGCTGAGAAAGAGAAGGTTGCTAAGATTGAGAAATTGCTAGCAGAAGAAGGTTGCAGAGTTTTGGCTCTTAATGATTTAAATAAGAAACTTAGTCAAGAGATCTCGCATAGAGATATTGAAATTTCAGAGGCCAGAAAACGTATAAATGGCCTGCTTGACATCGTCTTAGATAAAAAAAATGTGGTCTTCTGTCCATGTTGACAGTGATACACAGAAAGTTGCGAAAAGTCAGCCCCATACACTTTTTGCTCATAGAGAGGCCATACATGGTAAACATAGAACTTTTCGTGGGAGATACAACTTCCCTAGTGCTAGTGGTACTAGTGACTCTATTGATAATTCTTGGCGTCAGGCTAATAAAGATTCTTGTGTTTCAGCCAGTTCTATTGATTACGAAAAGAAATGTGAGAAATTGAAAGTTAAGGCTCCTAAAATCAATCACGTGTTTACTGTTGCAGATTCTGATAAACTTGTAACAGGGAATAAACATAGTACTATATTTTCCAGGAATGAAACCCACTATGGGCAGGAAAATAAACATTCTAAGGGTTCAGTTACTTGTCAAACTCAGCACAGCCAGTTTGACGGGATTGGTAAACATATTCCCATAGGTGAAAAGAAGAACATTGATAGTAAGAGATATAATCACAAGATTAGACAGTACCAAGGGAGTTTATCAAGTGGTAATTTTGATTCTCCAAGGAATTGTAAACAATTTAGCGGATTTCAACATTTTGATCCGAAGAATTCTGTAAGTTATAGTAGAAATAACTGTAAGAAAAACTATCAATCTGGTAATGATTTTGCTACTAGAAAGCAAGTCTTGTCTAGTGGACATTTTTGTCAAAGAAGATATGTTAACAACAACAATGCTAACTTGGGCTATAGACATAACATTTGTCATAATAGAGGAATTGACAAGAATATAAAGAGAGATAATAGCTCTTCACATGTTTCTCTACATAACTTGACTCAGCAAAAGTCTAGAGTCATTGTTTGTAAACAAAGCAACTGTAGTAATAAATATTTTCATCATGTAACAAATAATAAGCGCAAGTATGCTAACTTTGCTCAACATGAGCCCAGAGTCAGTTGTAATAGAGATAAGCAAGGTAACAATAACACTGGTGTTTTAAATACTATGTCTGATAATGTTGTTCAGCACGAGAAAGTGTCTCGGTGTTGTGAATGTAACATTTTGTTTCAGCCTACGGCAGTAATGTCTTCTGTGATGTCTAGAGATTATAAAAGAAGAGCTGAGGGCATTGTGAAAGGACCATTGCTTTACAAGGACCAAAGTACAGGGTAATTGTCATTGTGACTTCTACGTTTTTTCTCATTAGATTTCACCATTCATTAAAATGGAAATTTTCATTCATATATTTTGACAGAAGCGACTTTACGATAACAGTCAAGGCTCCTGTGACATATTAACTGTGAGAAAAGGAGGTCAACTTTGGGTCATTGTGTGCGTTCAAGCGTAACTTTTTCAGCGTCTCATTAAACATCTGATGTTTTGCTTTCTCAGGGTCAGGACATGTTGACAGGAAAGCTATAGATTTACATCTGATTTTTTATTTATTAAAACAGTAAATATTTTTTGTATTTGTTACTATAATAAATGATATGTTCTTGTTTTGCAATAACATGTAATTTCGTTTGAAATATTTAATGCATTATTTGATTGCCATGATTTTGTGTTTCTATTGTTAGTTATATTCCACTGTTGAACTTGCAGTTGTTTGTTTTGGTTTTTTGTTGTTGTAGCAGTTTTGTTAAGACAACTTTTGTACATGTTGAGTTTGCCAGCCCTATGCACAAAACTCATTAGTTGTAATGGTGCAATAATTACTTTTAGATAATTCATGAGCACTTGAATTTTTTCTCATGTGTTTTATGTGATGTATATTTTTTGAAAAAAAAAAAAACTTACATTTGTTAATGTGTGTCTGTTTAGAGATAGATTGTTCATACGTCCTTCATTTTCTTGAAGTCGATTTCTTTGTTAGTTTATTCATTATAGCTTTGAATTGGTTGTAAATGTAATACTATTTTTATGCAACTTAGTGATACGAAACTTTTTTGTATTTTTTTTGAAAATGTATTTTTTGAACGTTGTAATATTTTTTCTGCGCCAATGCTAGTCTGTATATTATGGTTAGTAATGTGTAGTGTCATTAGTTCCTTGAAATTGTTTTTTAATGTTTGATGCATTTTTCTGTGTTTAGCGCGTGACTTTGAGTCAGTGCAAACCTTTTGATAGCGTTTTATTTTTGTTTGTGCGATATCTTGTATAATTTATTATTAGTTATGCATAAGTTTTATAATTTGGCTAAATTACTTACTATTCTTTTTGTCATAAGTTTTTACTTTGTGTTGTTAGTATAGATATACTTTGGTTTTTTCTTTTGTAATTTTTGATTATGATTGTATTAAGTTAGACAATATGATGTTTAATTTAGATAGTTATAACGTATTGTTACTACTTTTTCTACATGTGCATCTTTACTTTTTATCTGTTTTTGTTGACTGTTCGTCATCCCTTTACATCTTTTCTGTTGTCTTTTCAGCATGATCTGATATGTTGTTTATACTTCCGTGTTTCATCTTTGTCTCACTTTATGCTTCGTGTATACTTTTTTCTGTTACGCTACTTAGACTTTCATTCTTTGTATTGTTCATGTAATGAGGTAACTTTAGATCAGGGATAGTTATATTTGTTTCACATAGTTTGACATTGTGATATTATTTGTTGTTTTTCATATGATGATTTCATATTTTACTTCTTTACGAATTATACTTCGTTAGTTTGATATTGTCATTTCTAGTACGATTGTTTGTTGCTTGTTTGAGTATTATTGTATATGCTTAACTTAGTTCTGTAATAGATTAATTTTGAGATACTTAGCTTGGTTTTCTAATAGATTAATTTTAGTAATCATACGTTGGATGATTGTTATTTACTTTACATTTACTGCTAATATTTTGTAGATATACTATTTCTGACTTATCATAAGATGAATTTTGTAAAACATAGGTTAGAACTCCATTATCTTTTAAATTTCTTCGTTTTGGGAGTTAATTTTCAAAAAAAATGATAGAATCATTTTTTTTCTCCTGGGTGTGTGGGAAACTGTAACAAGTTGATCCTTTGAAAGGGCAGTAATTCGGAATATGTTTTTGGGCAAAGTAGATTATGAGTTACAATACTTGTATACCTGATTAAGCTGAGGTTTGTTTAACGTTATAATAGAAACATATCCTTTTTATTTTGAGTGACAGAGTACAGGAAAGCGTGCGAACGCTTTTATCTCAAATGCTGAGATGTATTTATTCTGTACTGTTTTTGAGCTGTGTTCAAAAACAGCGGAGTCTCGTTTTTGGGTTTTTTTGGCGGGACTAGAGTGTGTGATCCCGGAGAGGAGAAGAGGGATTCGGAGCGTTGGACCGGGAGTGGTCAACGCTGTCTGTGTGTGTTTTTCGAGGATGTATGCCTACGTAGTGCTTTGAATAATGTCGACTTAATGTTTTTGCTGTGTGGTTAGGCCATAATTTATGTGAACTGCTGGGTGCAGTATTATAAGTCTAGCGCAGAGATGATTCATGAGGACTTTAGGCCATTATTTATGTGAACTGCTGGGTGCAGTATTATAAGTGAGTCGTGAGGACTTTAGGCCATAATTTATGTGAACTGCTGGGTGCAGTATTATAGTGCAGTATTATAAGTCTAGCGCAGAGATGAGTCGTGAGGACTTTAGGCCATTATTTATGTGAACTGCTGGGTGCAGTATTATAGATGAGTCGTGAGGACTTTAGGCCATAATTTATGTGAACTGCTGGGTGCAGTATTATAGGGCAGTATTATAAGTCTAGCGCAGAGATGAGTCGTGAGGACTTTAGGCCATAATTTATGTGAACTGCTGGGTGCAGTATTATAAGTGAGTCATGAGAACTTTAGGCCATAATTTATGTGAACTGCTGGGTGCAGTATTATAGCGCAGTGTTATAGCGCAGAGATGAGTCGTGAGGACTTTAGGCCTTGATATAGATCTGCTGATGAATGTTGAAGAGTATTGTATTGCAATGACTTGTAATGTGACTGTGTGTATATCAATGTAAACGTGATCGTGCTGTGACTTAATAAATCGACATTTAAATTACACCAGATGTTTACGGCCATCCATGACTATTATTTACGTACCTGTGTTGTGAGTGACTGTTCTACCACACACTCACTAATACATACCTAACACAGATACGACGGCACACCTACGCCACCCATACACCGTTAATGTTTCATCATCGGGGAGTAACAGTGCAGTACTTCTCTGTTGGTCTTTTTTTCTGTCCAGGGTATTCTCAACATCCTTCTGTAGCATTTCATTTCGAATGATGTAATCTTTTTGCAACTGTTTTATTGAGTGTCCAAGTCTCGCAGCCGTACGTTGCTACTGGGAATATACATGCTCTGATCAGTTGTAACTTTGTTTCTTTGCTTGTGCCTTGCCATAGGTTTTTCATCTGTATTAGTTTATGTGAAGCAATTGCAAGTCTTCTTTTAATTTCTACTGCACAGTCGCCAGAGCTGTTAATGATTGATCCTAAGTATTCGAATTCATTGACACTTTCCAGTTCTTCGTTATCAATTTCAATTTCTGGTTTGGTCTTTACTTTGTCTGTTGTCAATACTTTGGTCTTCTTGGTGTTTAGGTATAGATTCTGGGCCTCGCTGTGTTTTTTGGTGGACAGAAGTAATTGGTCAAGTCCTTCTGGGTTGGTCGATAGGAGGACTGTGTCGTCAGCATATCTGATTTCCGGGATCTGGTACCCGCCGATGTTAAATGAGTCAAACTCTGTGTGTTCTTGGTCATCTCTTACGCTTCTCATGATATTCTCGGCATAAATGTTAAACAGGTAAGGGGAAAGGGTACAGCCTTGTCTTACTCCTTTCTGTACTTCAAACCATTCTGATGTTTCCCCCTCTATTCTTACGGCTGCCTGTTGTTCTTGGTACAGCAGTGCGATGAGTTGTATAAGGTGGTTTGGAAATCCCATATTTTTCATAATAGGCCCATAACTGCTGATGTTGTACACAATCGAAAGCTTTGGTGTAATCAATGAAACAAGTATGTAGGTCAACGTTGAATTCTCTACACTTTTCTATGATGATCCTCATGTTGAATATATGATCTCTAGTGCCTCTGCCTGGTCGAAAACCCGCCTGTACTTCATTTATTTCTGTTTCTAGCTTTTGTTGCATCCTTTTCATTATGATTTGTAAAAGTATTTTGCTGGCATGGCTTATAAGAGCTATAGTTCTGTAGTTTGTGCACAGTTTCAGGCTGCCCTTTTTTGGCAAGGGTATGTAAATTGATCTTTTCCATTCCTTGGGCCAAATTCCGCTTTGCCAGATCTTGCAGCATAATGCATGGTATATACGAGCGCTGCCTTCTCCTCCTGCCTGTATCATTTCAGCTGTTATTTCATCACAACCAGGAGATTTTCCACTTTTTAAGTGTTTGATTGCATTCCGGACTTCCTCGGTTATAACTTACAGTATAAACTGCAAGCGTAGAGCTTGTCTTATCGTTTAAGTTCCCGTGAAATAAGTTATATTAATAAAATCAATCATCATGAATTAGAAATACATACGCATTTCGTCAATACTCAATGATGAATCAGTGCAGTTATAAGTTAGTTTAAAATATTCTCGACTAATTACTAGCAATTTAATTAAATTTATCTATAGCTGCATGAGTTTAAGCTAGAAATTATAATTTATTCTGCTTTCCACTGAAACACGTCAACTAGAGAATATAACAGACTTATAAATTTAATTTCTTCTTCACAGAAATCTAGCTAGTGAAATGAAATAAGCGATTATCACTGAATCACTCAATACTACTATATATATATATATATATATATATATATATATATATATATATATATATATATATATATATATATATATATATATATATATATATATATATATATATATATATATATATATATATATATATATATATATATATATATAGATAAATATATATATATATATATATATATATATATATATATATATATATATATATATATATAGATATATATATATATATATATATTATATATATATTATATATATATATATATATATATATATATATATAATATTTACCTCTAAACAGAACTACGGGTATCACAACGAAACTAAGAGTTTCACTTATAACTATAAGTATCTAGAACGAAGCGATCACGTCTACTGCAACTAGGAGTATGAATGAAGTCAAGTTTAAACTCCGGGTAAGATATCTGAAACAGACAAAGGATCCCACGCTATTACGAAAACCCGAAATAGTCTCCCCTTCCCGTCTTAACACTTCCCATACTTAGACGCTGGCCATAACTGCCAAAAACGCGTCTTTGACACCTCCGTCTAACTATTCTCATTCCTGAGCAATGCATGAGGGCCGCCGTTCACACCTCACGCCGAGAACTAGCCGAAGAAAACTCTCGTGACAGCTGAATATGTAGACAAATGTCTGCTCCCTATGTATGACGGAATGCATTCTCACACAATTTCGTCTCGTCCAAGGACTGACACATTACGCAACCAAATGCGTTTCTAGCATGAGAAAAGAAACGGCAAAGTCAGAATGGGAAAATATATTTAGTCGCAAACGAACGAATGCGAAAAACAGGAAAAGGATAAAAGAGCGATAATAAAGTAGAGGACACGGGTAGAAAAGAAAAGAATATAGAAAATTTATTGCTCATAAATCTCTATGCAACATTGCACAAGTCTGGAAAACAGGGACAACACCAACGGAGTGGAACAAAGGAATAATTGTCAAATTGCCCAAGAAGGGCGACCTTGCAGACTGCAACAACTGGAGAGGAATTACTCTCCTCTCAGTTCCCAGTAAAATACTAGGCAGGATAATCATCCAGAGAATTTCAAAAGCAGTTGACCATAAACTGAGGAAAGAACAAGCGGGTTTTAGAAAGATGTGCAAATCATACATTCACCCCCAGGAACATTATAAAGCAGTGCTCAGAATGGCAGAGACAGCTTTACATTAACTTTGTTGATTTTAAAAAGGCTTTTGACAGTATACAAAGGGATAGTCTATGGGAAATACTGAGGGCTTATGGAATTCCAAGCTGCAAAGTGTCCATCATAAAAAGCCTCTATGCCAACTTTACAAGTAGCGTTGGGCAGAGCAACCTAACTTTTAAGGTGAAGACAGGAGTACGGCATGGATGCCCTTATCAACCACTTTATTTTTGACAGTCATAGACTGGGTGATGCGTCAGACAAACAGAGGGCAGTCCAAGAGGAATAAGATGGACTACGTTTTCTACATTGGAAGATCTGGAATATGCAGATGCTACTCGCACATTTTCATCAACACATCCAGGAAAAAACGGATAGACTTAACAAGTATAGCCAGCAGGTGGGTAGAACATCAAGCTAAAGAAGACAGAGGTCATGATACTCACTGTGGGCAACCCTGAGCCCATAACAGTAAGGAATCAGAAACTGGAACAGGCAGACACCTTAACATACCTAGGATGTAACACCAGACGGCAAAGGGAACCAGCTGCAGCAGTCTCTCCTTGCTCCGTTATGGCAGAAAAGGGACTAATATGAAAATAAATATGCAGAACAAAACATTTTAGATAAAACACACACATAAACTTGCTTGATACATAAAGCTGCTGCTGCTGCTGATGATGACGAAAAAGAAGAAGAAGGAGCAGAAGAGGAGGAAAAAGAAGAAGATGATGAAGACGAAGTAGAAAAAGAAGAAGAAGAAAAGGATCATACCATGTTTACAGCAGTCTGGTAGTAGTTCATCGTGCATGCGTTCCACTTGCTAGACAAAGGTACACAAGGTATCCAACTTTCTCTTCTCTCCGAGTCAAGAACGCAGAAGTAAAGTTGCCCCTCACCCAACAATGAGCCAGATCAATGCCCCTCAATACGTCAACAATTTCGAACTTACAATGAAGGTTTGACAACGTGTATATGGTCACACGTCAGCGAAACATCGATTATTCTGCAGGTGTTAACAGGAGGACAAAATAGACTTCCTGCGTTGAGTTTTTCAGCTTAATTTACCAAAAGGCGAGTACAACGACTAGCACCTGTATGCCATATTGATTAAAATATAACTATCAATGCACTGTAATTTATCCAAAATTTAAACATCCCCTGATATTGATTTCAGACAAGCTTATTAGTTTATATTTTAGCAATTAATAAAATATATGAATTTTTTAACACTAAAAAATTATTTTATAAACATAATTTTTAAAAAATATGGATGTGGGTATTCATGAATAATTCCTCAGTAAACCATTATAGATAGTAAATTCCGAGTTACAGCTGGAGAATAAATATTTTAAAATTGGAGATGGATAGGAAATACCCTCAGAAAACAGCCAGGATACCCAGAGCATGAGATAGGAACGTAATCTTTTCTATGTAAGGTTCATCATCTTCTCCATCCCCCACCTGCTTAAAATTACATGCACTCACACACACCACAAGCACACATATACGTATAAATACATGGTTAATTTTTAGAGGGCTTAGTGTTGCTAAAGTAGATCCCAAAAACTCCTGGATTACCGACCCCTGATATAGACCATAGGAGTGCAACACGCCAACTATTTATAATTTAAAACGTTTCCTTCAGCCCTGCCCAAGAGATCCTAATTACCGTAGCTTCCTCTTTCCCCGGTTTTTCTCCGAGTTTTCTTAGACTTCCACATTCTTCTCTTCCCCAGTGGGTTCAAGTAAAGGTACCCTTTACCAGCAAGTTAAACATGTCAAATGCAAAGTATAAAATGATAAAATGTACAACTTGCCCCCAGGTCTTAAGGAATACAATTTTACAGACGTCTGGCACAGGAAGACTTCCGAATAATGTCGGGCCACTGGTTATGAGGCCGTCTTACAGGTAATCAGAGTATTAATGTTATAATCCCACTATTATCCTGTATATAGGTTCCGAGGACTTGTAGGCAATATTATAAATTTGAGTTTTCCTCTGGTTAATCTCAGAAGATCCCCAATACTTAGTCCGATCCTCTCTACTGGAATCCTGTTTTTCTTTGGTCCTGGCTTGTCTTAAAATGTCGTCGTGGCATAAGGGACTTTTTCGCCCTCTCTCCCAAACTTCCTACGCGGGGGAAAGTCTTTCATCAGAAGTAGTCTATTTTAATATATTTCATATAGACCAAACATATTTGAATGTTTGACTTTTGGATAGGTCTTCTCCCCCACCCTTCTCATGAAAATTCCGAATAACAACATACGATGGGGTTTATTTGAAAATCCTCGCAAATAAGGAGTCCATGCCCAGCAGGTTTGTCGCAGCAAATGTTAAGTCAAACTGACTTTTGAAAGAGTTTTGATAAAATACTTTAGGTTATCAGAATTGGCTCGTGACAGAGACACTTACATGAGATACAGAGGTGGTATAGAGAAAGCGAATCCTCTCTAAAGAAGTTATCCTGACGACAATGAGAGGGAATTCTTGGAACTCTTGCGACAAGGTCCACTCTGTGATCTCAGACAGACAAGCCCCCACTCCCCAAAGGAAGAATTACAATCTATATTTATATCACTAGACAGATACATACAGCACTAGTGAAAAATCCCCCCAAGACTGGTAAATTCACACACGCACAACAACGACTATTTATTATCTAAATATGGTGAGTATATGGATATATGTATATTAAGAAAGAAGAAAAGGATTAAAGGATAATGATGATGATGGTGGTTAGAGCACAGAGATTATAGTAAATTTAAACCCATAACCACACGTGAAATATTTAAAATATGAGGACTACTTATAACTAATAGTTCTCGATAAAATAAATTGGAGCGTCCTCCTCTATTGTATACTAGTACTACTAACGTCTTTGATTTCAATAAAACATTAATACACTACAGTTCCTGGTTTCAATGCAGCATTGATAAATGGGTAGATAATAACCGGAGTGCACTGGCCAATAGTCTAATGCTGTCCTGGACCTAATCTGCTCTGTGCAGCGGATTCACAGCACAATAATATTACTTATACTGTCGAGTATCGAGGGCTAATCTGGATACGTGTGGACCTCGAATACTGACGTTGAATACAAAATATTCAATTCTCAGGACCAGCATAACCTGCTCATGGATGTGGATTTGCTCCTGACTATTAGCATTCTATGGAAATGCCCCACAAGACTGAGAAATAAAAATACTTATGGATACACAGTATGAAGACTCGACCACGCTGCTGCCACGTGGGTTTAGTGATCTGGCGGTGGCAAGGTGACACAAATCAGCCGGATGTACTTTTTTCTGTCCGATGGTACACAGTGGTTCTAACAATGAAGAAGCCGTGTACCAGATTGTGTTAATCTCGCACTGTTGAATTCCCTTGTCAAGCCACGCTACTTTGACTACACTAGGACAAGGGGAAATTCTCACCACTCTCGATCTAGATGGCTGAGGTCTGGTGAAGCAAAAAGGATTTGCATTTTTTTAATTAAAGTGTTTGCTACTTTTCTTTGTAACACGCCCCTTTCAACCATCTACCATGTACATGGAGTTGTTGGTTACATCAGGACCCAAAAAGGATTTGCAAACCAAAATCCGTACTTTTAAATGGCTTCCAATCTCGCGGTCACGAGAGCATCCGTGGTTATCTGCATCCAGCCAATCAGCAGCCGCCTAACAACTGTGTGGCTCGAACGGTGTTTCGTGAGATTTTATGAGCGCGGTGAAGATTTTATAAAATAGCGATAAGAAAAGGGCCGCCCTACGACAAGGTTAAGAAACCCTTGTTTAGATGGTCTATGTCAGTTTTACGAGTTTACAACAACATATGTGGGCCCTTGTCCGTCTGTTAAAGGGACATATTCATATTTTGTCTTTTATCTTCACCGTGAATACAGACTTTAAATAATAATGTATCTGTGTAAGAACCACTGACTGATGAAAGAACAAACAAAAGACGTAACAGGAACCATCCTTCCCCAGCTCTATAATAATACAGATAATATACGATGTCCCTACATGAATAGACCAGACAAGCGCCAGTAGAACAAGAGATAAGAAGAAGACGCTATAGATAGATAGGACACACACTGAGGAAACCTGTTGACAGCATAACCATGCAGTCCTTGTTATGGAATAACAACGCTACAGGAATGGTACTGGTGATGGCCATATGCGTTTTCTCTGTTCCTCATGTGTTGGGCACCTTTGAAGCAGATGTTCGGCAGTCATTTTATCGGTGCCACAGTTACACTCATCAGTAGTTCCTATCTTTAATTTGTTGGCTTTGACGACTTGAAGTATACGAAAGGCCACGAATATTAGCTGTTAGAATAAATTAGCGCAAACGTGTAACGTCATTGACAACCGATGACGTATTACATATGCAGCGTTCAATATAAGTTAAAAAGCGTGCAAAAACATGAGTTACCACAAATAGACATATTTCCTCAATAACAATGGCTATATGCCTGTATGTAGCCATAGAACATGACATATTAACTTTTGTTCTTTAACAGTGCTATATATATATATTTTTTTCACTTAAATTTAATTATTGTTTTTAACCACATCAATGACGTTGTTTTTTTACTCGTTTACATCAACTATCTATTTCCTTTTTTCTGTTAATGCTGTCATCTACAATACTCAGTCATTTTTGCGATGTGCTTTAAAGTATTCTTTTTAAATTTTAGACTTAAGCAAATAAACAGCATATTGTTTTGTTTTGTTATTATAAGATTATAAAATGAGCGATGATGAAGGTACGCTAGGTAGTTGTAGCAGTATGACGACACACACACCACCTCACTCCTCAACATGCGTCGAAAGAGTATTTTCGAAGGTTAACTTAGTTAAAACTAAACAAACCAAAAAGCTTTTGTGTGAAACAGTTTCCAATCGAATACTAGCCAAGCAAGCAGTTGCCAAAGATGGAGTTTGTCATAAGTTTAATCCTAGTAAAAGCGTGGTTGAAGATGTGCGCGAAGGACGTTGTCGGCAGAGATATGCAAAGATTTTGGAACTCCACAATCAAGATTCCACGTTGTCAATTCACGCATATGATCTTAATGAAGGATAAGTTGTCGACATGGATGCCGAATCGCTGACAAGTGACAATTTTCATCAGTAACAAGTTACAACTAACATTTTATATTTGATTTGAGGAACAGTTTGTTAATGTAACTACTGTAAGTTACTGTTAAAATATCTCATTTTCAAGAGTTCATATATTGGGGTGTTAATACAATCATTTTGATATAATTGTGAATTTTTGGTAATAACAAATAAAATAAAAATGAAGAAATAAATAAAAATTGGTAGCACACAGCTTATTTGTGCTAAAGTTGCACTAAAAGATTGTGTAGCCTAAGCATCGTCTATCCCGTGTATTTGAGGCATACATTAATCTGGGTATTTCTGGGTCTTTTTTTAGAAGAAAATCTGGGTTTATCTCTAGAACTTGAGTGGCAGCCTTGTCGGTTAATATGTCTAACCTGAGACTGATTTTACGTGAGTATCCCTTTTCCCTGTTCGCTGACAGGTGTCCTCTCGCCGTGTGGCAGGGCCACTGCTTGTTTATTAATATACGTGTTGAATTTGTCACTTGTTGATTTTGGCAATTGTTGGATGTTCAAAGTTATTCGAACTGTTTGTAATGTTTGTTTCCAGCGTTGCTTGTTGAATTGTCATTTAATGGCGAGGAACGTGTTTTGATCGTATAGTAGAATCTCTAGCGTTGTGTGTATTTGCGACAACCCAGCAGGTTCGTGTGATAAGAGGTTTTGATGTTATTAATTATAGGATATCCTGGACAAATAGATGTATCAGAGGATACCAGGATAGTGCCAGATAAGAGACTGGTCTTATAAGAAATACCCCCTTCTCTGAAAAGAGCAAGGGTGTATAGACAATCAAGGTGAGGTCCAGCTATGTAAGTTCCCAGAGTAAGGAATGATGATGATGAAGTTCTCTGGGTCCCTATCCGCTACCTCTTGAGATCTCACCAAGAGTATGTTATCTGTGTGTTGTTATTTGGCAAAGTGTCTAGGGTAATGTATTATAACAATTATGACTTTCAAAACAGAACTTTAATAAAAATTAAGCAACACTGTCTGAAAATAGATATATGTGGGAAAAGCCCAGGAGATGTAACACGAAATCAAATCGACTATATCATGATAAAACATAGATTTAAGAACAGTGTCACAAGTGCAAAGACACATCCTGGCGCCGACATAAATTCAGATCACAATCCAGTCGTAATCAAAGTAAATATAAAGCTGAAAAGAGCAGGAAACAGAAGACAGGAGGAACCCCAGATAGAAATATCAGCGCTGAAACAACCAGATATAAAACAGAAATATTTAATCGATGTCAAAAATAAACATCAACAGTTATTGACAGAAAGCATGGAGCAGTATAGAAGAGAAAACCCAGAAGAAAAAGCAACCGCAAAATGGTAATGCTTAAAAACAAGCCTACAATCAGCAAATGCAAATTTACCTAAAAAGGAGTCTAAGAAAAATCAAATTTGGATGACAGATGACATCTTGAATAAAATGGCAGAAAGAAAGAAAGCAAAAAAAGCTCCAGAATATAAAACAATAGACAATGACATACGTACTATGTGTAGAAAAGCAAAAGAACGGTGGATAGAAACAAAATGCAAGGAAATAGAAGACTTGGAAGCAAAGCACATGACAAGAGATAAGCATGAAGAAATAAAGAAATTATCAAATCGGTCGCGGTTTGCACAAGGAGGAAACTGTATCAAGAACAAAAATGGTGTAACATTACTTGATGAGAAAGACATATCAAACAGATGGGCAGAATACGTAAAAGAACTATTCGAGGACAACAGAGGTAAAAAACCATCACCAGATTCTAATGAAGGCACAAACATTCTCAGATCAGAAGTAGAGAATGCCATTCATATGATACAAAAAGGAAAATCAGCAGGCATGGATAACATAAAAATTGAAATGATAGAAGCTCTGGAGAGCTTTGGTATAGATACAATCACAGAAATATGCAACGATATATACAATACAGGAAATATACCACACGACATGAAGACATCAGTTTTCATAACATTGCCCAAAAACCCAAATGCAACAGAATGTTCAGACTTCAGAACAATCAGCCTGATGAGTCATGCAATTAAGATACTGCTCAAAATCATACAGGAAAGAATAAAAAGTAAAGTAGACAGCGAAATCCAAGAAGAACAGTTTGGTTTTAGACGGAACAGTGGAACAAGAGAGGCAATATTTTGCCTAAGAATATTAGCAGAAAAATATACAGAGGTCCAAAAAAGTATGTATATGTGCTTCATTGACTATAAGAAGGCTTTTGACAGAGTCCATCATGAGATAATAATTGAATGCCTCAAAGACATAGGTATTGATGGAAAAGATATAAGAATACTCTTACTTACTTAGTCGTTCCCCTTCTACTGTGAGGTGTAGAGGTTTGGAAGAGAGAGCGCCAGACTATCCTATCGGCTGTCTTCCTCCTGGCCTGGTTCCATTCTAGTCCTCGGTCCTTCAAAGATTGTCTAATGTTGTTCTCCCAGCGGACTCTGGGTCGTCCTGGGGGTCTGGATCCTTGGCTCTTTGTTTCCCATGCTTGTCGTGGTAGCCGATCTTCTCCCATTCTGCAGACATGGCCAAACCATCTTAGTTGGGACTGTTCTACTTGGGTCTGCAGGGGGTGGGATTTAAGGCCTTGACGTATCGTGTGGTTGCGTACCATGTCTCTTCTTGTTACTTCAACCACCTTCCTCAGATACCTCATTTCTGAGGTTTGGATCTGGCTTTTGTGGGTTGTAGTCATTGCCCATGACTCGCATCCATATGTCAAGACTGGGACATAGGTGGAGCGGTATACAGCCATCTTCGTTTTCTTACCAACCTCTCTCTTGCTGAGGAATCCTCGATTTATGGCCTGAAAATGTCTCCCAGCTGCTGCTTTTCGAGTGGCCAACTCTTCTTTGATGCCTCCCTTTCGGTCAATAATAGCTCCGAGGTATTTAAAGTGGTCTACCTGCTCCAGGACCTGTTCTCCCAGCTTAATCTGATGTCTTCTTTCTTCTCGTGATATCACCATGGATTTTGTTTTAGAGCTGCTTATGACCATCCCTCTCTTCTCCAGCTCTTCCTTCCAGACTTGCAGGTTAAAATGGAGATGTGCCTCTGATTTAGCAATCAGGGCAACATCATCAGCAAATGCCAGCTCCGAAATACAGACCTGTCTCATCTTCCAGTACCCCACTGAATACTTTCTTGTTCTCTCCTTACATGCCTTAATGACATCGTCCATGAGGAGTATGAAATGGTAAGGTAAGGTGACAGGATATATAAGAATACTCAGTAACCTTTATTGAGAGCAAACTGCCACAGCAAGATCGGGAAGGAATTATTCACCATACATAGACATAAAAAGAGGTGTCAGACAAGGTTGTGTGCTGTCCCCCTGCCTATTTAATTTATACACCGAAAAATGTTTCAAACAGATACATGAAATACCAGGACTGAACATCAGTGGAAGGTCAATAAACAACCTTAGATATGCAGATGATATCGTGTTGTTAGCTGAAAGCGAACAGGAGTTACAAGAACTAGTGAAGCAAGTGAACAGTATAAGTCCTGAATATGGACTCGACATTAATATTGAGAAAAAAAAACTATGATAATTAGCAAAACAGACGATAAACCCACATTAAAGATAAAGATAAGTGTCACCCGTGTGTTTCCGGGGCCCGAAAGGGGAGCAAAGAATAGTAACACTGTCCCCTGCCAAGCATGTCGTAGAAGGCGACTAAGGAGGGTTGGGCATGGGGCCGGTTACCCCATCCTGTAAAAAAAATTTAAACCACAAAAAACTTCAACAAATATGGACAAGTCAAATAAAGAAAATAAAACACAGCCATCCAAGACAGGGGAAGGTCCTCTCGCGGGGAGGCGTATGATGCAACACAGAGAAAGCCGAAAGGAGTCTGTGTTGCTGACTAACCTTCTTTCTTCTAGGAGAACTTCCAGATTTGGCACCTGGAATGTTCGGACATTGAACGAACAAGGGAAAGTGGCACAAGTGGCAGCAGAAATGAGGGAATACAAAATCGAGGTTCTGGGAATGTGTGAAACAAAGTGGAAGGGGGTAGACAGGAAGAAACTCATCACAGGTGAATTGGTGCTGTCCTCAGGACACGAAGACGAAAGTTCACACCACAGTGAAGGGGTAGCTCTTATGTTATCTAAAGAAGCACAGAAAGCACTCATTGAATGGGAAGCTGTGGGACCCAGAATAATAACAGCTATTTTCAAAAACAGCTAAAAAGAAAATTCATGTCAATGTCATCCAATGTTATGCACCAACTAATGACAAAGAAGAGTCTGTGAAAGAAGCATTTTATACTAAACTACAGGAAATTATGGATAAAGTAAAAAGAAGAGACATCACAATTTTGATGGGTGACATGAATGCAAAGATAGGTACAGTCAATACTGGATTTGAAGAAGTCATGGGAAAACATGGGCTAGGAGTAATGAATGAAAATGGAGAACTATTCGCAAACTTCTGTGCTTCAAATCAACTGGCTATAGGAGGAAGCATGTTTCCACATAAGAGAATACACAAGGCAACATGGATATCACCAGACCATAGAACAGAAAATCAGATCGATCATATATGCATAAAGAAGAAGTTTAGATCATCATTGCAGGATGTAAAGGTATATAGAGGAGCAGATGTGGCATCAGATCACCATCTTCTGATAGCCAAAGTAAAAATGAAACTCAAGAGATATGCAACAATGCAAAATTATAGACAACAGTTTAATGTAGGACAGCTAAGAAATCAAGAAACAAGAGACAAATTTGCGGTCACAGTATCCAACAAATTCCAAGTGCTCCCACAGTTGGAAGATGTAGAGAATACAGAAGACTATTGGCAGCAGGTCAAAACGGTATGGAAGGAGACATGTGAAGAAATACTGGGGAAAAGGGAAAGACAACAAAAAGCATGGATAACAACAGAAACCATCAATAAGATAAAAGATAGAAAAAACAAGAAAGCAGAGTTAAACACAAGCAAAACCAGAAGTTCCAAAGCCAAGGCTCAAGAAGTGTACACAGAAGCAAACAAAGAAGTAAAAGAAGTATCAAAAGAGACAAGAGGAAGTATATTGAGGAGTTGGCAAGAGAGGCAGAAGATGCTGCAGCCAAAGGAAATATGAGAGAACTGTATAGCAGTACAAAGAAGCTAACAGGGAAATACAAGCAAACAAGTTGCCTCATAAAAGATAAGAATGGGAAACTGCTCAGCAATATACAAGAGCAAATGAAGAGGTGGACAGAATATTTTGGGGACCTTCTCAATAGACCAGCTCCACAAAACCCGCCGGACATCCAGCCAGCAGAAGAAGAGCTACAAATTAACGGTGAAAGACCAACGAAGGAAGAAATAAAGAAAGTGTAAAGACGTTATTTCTTACTACACCTGTAGTACACCACTGTAAAGTATCAGTCTGTCTGCTCTGTAAGGAAGAGTGGTGTGTTGTTGAGATCAGGCATGCTCCAGTCTACCCAGCTGTAAATGGGTAACTCACCCTAGTCCTGAGTTAGGGAAGGCAAAGGCTCCAGGGGGAAGCAGGCCCTGAACTTGGTCACTTCAGCCGACGCAGGATGGTGTATGTATGAAGTAGAAGTGTAGAGTGTGATTACCGCGAATGGTGTGCTGTTCGTGTGCTGACCAATATAACCCCTCACACTTGTCTACAAGGCACCAATGCAGACTGCTGGAATCTTAGTTTACTCAATTTATTCAGACGTACACACTGGGACATACGAGTACATCATGGTTCGTTGACATATCAATTTGTAGGTATACATAGCAGATCTGAAGTCATGACACATTCAGAAATAATGGCAGTACATCAAAGTTCAATGTCATGATACATTATGGCCGCATTCCCCTATCTGACTAAACGCGTCAGTGAAGGAATCGATAAATAACTAAAGTTACTTGACGTCCATAGTTTGTAGTATAGATTATGAAACCACGAAGGGGGGTTTCTAGCAGGATTGAGATCTCTCTGTCACTGTCCGATAATAAGATAAATAATCTGTTCTCTTGGCAGTGATCAAAACATATGATGACCGAAATCCAACATGGCTACCTCCCTGAGTTGTCGTTCACTCATGCATAGGGAGGAGAATATAAGCCAGAGTTAATTTGTAATGGGTATATAAAGGATTTCATAAATGTTTCCATACAGCTCTACGGTGATCAGGTTAATTTCACGTAGCCATAACCGCTGCAGGAAAATCTGTCATCTTCGTCGATACCAAACACGACACTAGCATAACGAAGCACCAAAAGTCAAGCTAGGCCTAACCGACGAGAGATCATCAAAATAGGAGCTGGGTTTACCTGGAGTCCGAATCATCTATATACTGACATAAGGAGAGTCTCGAAACACAAACTATCGTAGAGACACCATCTCCTTCAGAAGAAATACCACTTCGTAAGACATTTTTTTCTGACGAAAGGACCAGCTCTAGAAAAACGTACCCCGCCATTTGTAAGCAGTACATCGGAACTCATCACGACTTGTCAAGACAACTCATACTTCCGCTAGACCGGAATACAAGAATCTAGTCCCTCCTACCCATCCAAAATATACAATATAGGACTGATTCTACTTGTACTAATAATATGTAATACATATGAATTCAGGCCATAAACACAATAAGCAAATTAATATATATTTTCTGGCCCTAAAAAATAAGTACAAACGCAAGCGCACTATCCTTGCGCCGGATCAATATCCAGAACGATTACTCCTATAATCAAAAGTGTGAATCAAACATGGATTATCTCGCTTTTACCATAGACAGCATTTTCATACACAAATGAATGCATGTCTATATATTTTCCCATATCAAATAGCCATATCAATTTTTGTAAAATGTGCGTCAAAATATGCACGCAACAGATTACCACACCCCTCGGGAAAAAAAAAAATGGTACATTTTTTTTTTTTGAAATACATCTAGGAGCAACATACAATAGGCTCACAACGCACCAATAACAATGCGCAGATGATAAGCATAAGTTTTATGACCTTAGAGAAAGTACTTCTCTAAGTATAAATATTTCCAGAGAGGTGTCACCAACGCATACTACAATATTAGCAATGACACAATTTCCACATTAGTTTATACGTAAATTTCATCTAAGATATCTTAACATCATGATCATCAAAGACGAAAACCATTGAAAAATCAGCGGTGAATACATATCAATGAACCGCTAAGTAGTGTTACAATCAATATATGATATATTACATATGTGTACACATTTCAACATAGAAACAACTGTATCAAAGTTGTATAACAGTTATGAATCATGTGGGCATCTAGACAAAATATCTGCCATCACATTTTCTGACCCACGGATAGCTCGCACCGAAAAATGAAATGGCTGTAGAGCAATCGCGTATCGCGTTGATCTCGCGCTCTTCAGATTTTTACTCTGAATAGCCGTAAGAGCCTTCTGGTCAGTTTCCACAATGAAATGCGCGCCCAGAAGAAATCTTTGCAGTTTAAGGATTGACCAAACCATAGCCAATAATTCACGGTCTAGGACCGAGTAATTCTTCTCTGCGGCATTTAATTTCCGAGAAATATACATCACCGGATGCAGAGTTCCAGAGTACTCTTGCATTAGTGCAGCTCCAATCCCGGTGGATGAAGCGTCACTACGAAGAATAAATGTCTTATCCTTAGAAGGCAATACTAGGATAGGTGAAGTAGAAAACATAGTTTTAACCTTATCCAAAGAGGATTGACATTCTTGAGTCCAATGGACTACATTAGGAGACCCTTTCTTTAGCAAGGAAGAAAGAGGTGACATAATGGAGGACAGATTCGGGATGAATCGTCCATAAAATTGTATTAGACCTAAGAGACTTCGTACTTGCTTTTTAGTCTTAGGAATAGAAATGTTAAGTATCTTACTTGTATTATGGTCTTCTGTTTTTAGGAACCCATGACCAACACGGTGTCCTAAGAAAGATATTTCGCTAAAACCAATACATGCTTTCGATGGTTTCGCTGTCAGGTTATGCTCGCGTAAGATAGACAATAGTTCATTTATACCATTATAGTGATCGTTCCAAGTATCACTGAAAAGACAGATGTCATCAAGATACGCAATGACATCTGAGCGATGAGATAGGATTCGACGCATCATGCGTACAAATGTAGCAGGGGCGTTCATAAGACCGAAAGGCATGAAATTCCATTGGAATAGACCCCTAGGCGTCGAAAAAGCAGTAAACGGTTTGGCGTGTTCGGATAGTGGAACTTGCCAATATCCCTTAGACAAATCGAGTTTAGTAAAGAAGTGAGAATTCGATAGTCTCGTAAGTAGCTCTTCTAGTAAAGGCATAGGTTCAGCATCGAATTTAGTCACTTGATTCAATTTGCGATAATCCACGCAAAGACGTATGTTATTGTCTTTTTTCCGTACTATAACCATCGGCGAAGAATATGCTGATGTGGATGGTTCTATAATTTTTAACTCTATCATCTCATCTAACTCTTTCTCTACCTGTGCTTGAAAATGTATCGGAATAGGATACGGTCTGACTCTTATAGGACTATGGTCAGTAAGAATAATGTCATGTTGAATGACATCAGTTTGACCAGGAATGTCAGTAAGGACATCCTGAAATTGTTCTAACATAGTAGAAACTTGTTTCTGCTCTCCTGGAGATAATTCTGGAGAAATTGCAACATCTTTCCATGATTCATTAGAGTGAAGAGGAATCATTGGAAAAGGTAAATTTACATCCGAGAAACTCGTTTCCTCATCCTGTATTACTGACAGAGATGAGTACTGTCCATGTTGGACTGGAAAATCGTCCGTTGCCTGGAAAACAGGTTGTAAATAATCAGGACGTTCATGGAATTCCGTGAGCATGTTGATGTGGAAGGTTTTACGCTTCCCGTCAATATCGACGATATAGTCAACATCGGAAACCTTTGATATTATATCGTACGGACCTTTCCAAGAAATGAGAAGTCTATTTTCCCTACAAGGTAGCAAGACAAATGCTTTGTCACCTGGACAAAGTTGACGCAAACATCTCTTTTTATTGGCAAATTCCCTTGCCTTCTGTTTCGCAAATTCAGAAGAAGCAGTTGCCAATTTGCATGCTTCAATAATCTTGTGTCTAAGTGCGATGACATATTCATAAGAGGATTTTGTGTCATCGACAATATTATCAGCAGTTATAAGATCATGAAGTAAGGACATAGGACCTCGCGGTTTCGCGCCAAAGACAAGTTCAAAGGGAGAAAATCCTGTATGTTCGTTGGCGACCTCTCTATATGCAAAGAGAGCCGCGGGTAAAACCCTATCCCAATCCTGAGGATGATCTTCTGTTATCTTACCTAGTAGGTTTTTCAGAGTTCTATTCAAACGTTCCACCATCCCATTGGACATAGGATGATAAATACTACTCAGCGATCTCTCTATCTTCAGAGTCGACATTACTTGAGACATGGTATCCGATATGAGTTGGGTACCATGGTCGGATAATATTTCTGCTGGAAACCCCAGACGAGAAAATATTAACCAAAGAGCATCTGCGATATCAGCAGTAGTTATGCTCTTTAGAGGAACAGCCTCCGGCCAACGTGTGCACATATCAACACACGTCAAAATAAATTGGTGTCCTCTAGCAGACTTTATCTTAAATGGACCAATGATGTCTATCGCCATTTTTTGAAATGGCCGAATGGGAATGTCTGCAGCCTGAATAGGTGCATCATGGCGTGGACCTCTGGATTTAATCTCTTGACATACTTTACAAGATCGACAATAGATTCGTATGTCCTTATTCACAGCAGGCCAAAAGAAAGATTGAAGAACTCTAGCTTTAGTACGGGAAAAACCCATATGTCCAGCACACTGCGAATCATGAGCGTGCTGTAAATTTTAACTCTCATATTTTTAGGCACAAGGATTTGAGAATGAATGGACTTAGCGGAGTCTTGTACCATACGTACAAGTACGCCATTCTTCATCGTAATCCAAGATTTACGATTTGTATCCTTATTCGGATCACCTTTTGTTGCCAGAGTAAAGAATTTCTTTAGAGTAGGATCATCTTCCTGCTGTTTGATAAAGGAATCGTGGGAAATCTCCAAGGGATCATCTTGGATCTGCGCATCATCATCTTCAGAATGTGAAGATTGTGGCATATTGAGAGCTTGAGCCCTAGTGATTACTGCATTAGCAGATTGCATATTAACATTTTCCCAATTAGAAATTTGCTGTGGAGTGCATTCTTTCACTCCATGAATGCGACCGATGATAAGATCAGCGATCGGATTCGGCAAGAGACATGCTTGCACCTCTCCTGTAAAGAAAGGCGTAGCAATATTGATAATGGCAGTGGAGTACTTCTCCAATGTGCCACCAAATGTTACACATTTGACTATATTGCCTGTAGCTCGAGAAGGATTTACGAGTGATTGCCTCACTCCAATGGTAGTGCACCCCGAGTCGAAAAGAATTGATACCGGAGTACCATCTATTAGGCCCCTATTAAAGACAAGAGCACCCCTTCCATTATGCGCGATTGACGCATGGAGAGCGGGAAGTGGGTGACCGCAGCTTAAAGTAGACACTGTGGTTGGATCGAATAATGTTTTGCATTGCGAACACTCAGATGCTCTAGCAAAATCAAAAGCGGAATTTGCTACACTATTGGAGTCTTTTTTATCATTATTCTGATTATCGGTGTCGTGGAACTCCTGTTGTGCAGAGTTTGCCTGGTAATACGATTTACCATGTCTTTTGTGTTGTGATCTACCTCGGTTATAATTGTCTCTATAATTATTATTGCCTCTGTTATAACCCCTATTTGGGTTTGAATCATAATATTCATGATCATAATCATCATGCTCATTATATTGAGTATCCCTGTAATATTGTTTCTTTTGTCTCCATGAAGCACTTGGGTAGTTCCTATAGCTACTCCCTTTCCGAGAATTTCTAACATTATGGGCACCCCTCGCGTGTCGAGGACTATCAGCCCGATTCCAGTTCTTCGAAGAAGAACTCTGATTTGAGCGGTTATCTTGGTTTTGATACTTATCCCAATTAACCTTTTTATCAAATTTATTTTTAGCTCCTTGGAATTTGTGTGAGTAATTCTGATTATATTCTGTTGCCGAAGCAACTGGCATACTCTCTTTAATGTTAGAGTTACTAAGAATCATGTCAGGGTGTGCCGTGGCATACTGGTCACAATATTCTTCCATTTGCTTTATTGTACTAGGTTTACGCTCATGTAAGAACTCTAGGAATGATTTATTTACAGAAGACATGACCTTGTCTCTTAGCAATAAATCTGTAAGACCATCAAATGTTTTCTCTGTTTTGGATAATTCAATCCATCGTGAAAGTGTAATTCGTGCTTTTGAGATGAAATCTGAGAATTCTACACCTACCTCAGGTCTCATTGTTTTAAACAAAAGACGGTAACCTTCCTCAGACAGCTGATATCTCTTTATCAAAGCTGCCCTAACAGCATCATAATTGTCTTTGTCGGCCTCTTCAACGAAATATAACTTACTCAGAGACTCCCCTTTTAGATTTTCAGACAACTGATTCACATACTGTGATTTGTCAACATTATGAGATCGACAAGCCCGTTCAAATCTAGAAAGCCAAAATGTTATGTCATCACTGGTAGGGTTAAACGCTGGTACTTTGACCTTGTACACAAAGGGTTTACCATTACCACCAGATGCCTGATTAACATTACTCATACATGTCAATTTTAATTTCTCTAATTCAAACTCATGTTCTCTTATTGCTTTTCTCTCTTCAGCTTCTCTATCTAATCTTTTCTGTTCTGCAGCCGCTTCTAATTTTTTCTGTTCTGCAGCAGCAGCAACTTCTAGTTTTTTCTGTTCTGCAGCAGCAGCAACTTCTAGTTTTTTCTGTTCTGCAGCAGCTTCTAATTTTTTCTGTTCTGCAGCAACTTCTAATTTTCTCTGCTCTGCAGCAGCAGCAACTTCTAATTTTTTCTGCTCTGCATCAGCTTCTAATTTCTTCTGTTCTGCCTCAAATCTCCTTTCCTCCACTTGCATCTGCAATTTCTTAAGTTCAGCAGCAGTATCAGCTTCTTTTTCTAATCTTTTTTCTTCAGCTAAGGCTTTCCTTTCTTCTGCAGCAGCTTTTTTTTCTTCTATTTGAAGTTTTCTCTCCTCAGCCGCAGCTTTTTTTTTCCTCAGCAGCAGCTTTTCTTTCTTCAACAGCAGCAGCAATTTTTTTCTCTTCTGCAGCTAATGCTTTGTCATATTGAGCAACAGCCCATTGTTCTAAGTCTTTTCCAGTCTTATCAAGAGATTTTCCTTGTATAATGAAATAATCTAATGTAGACATATTGTCTTCTTAAATCAGAAACCTGAAAAAGTAAATAAATTACCCTCTTTCAAGTTAATGGGAGACAAGTCTATACCTTAGACCTAGTCTTAGTCCAAACTTGTATGGTTTATAATAACCAATGATAACTTGAGTACCTGTGGACAACAATAATTGTATCTCAAATACTGTGGGGACAAGCCTTACAAAGGTCTTGTATACCTCACTGTAATCAAAGATCACTTGAGTACCTGTGGAAAAAATATTTCCCTTTACCAATCACTTTGGGAGACAAGCCTTACAAAGGTCTTGTATAACTCAATGTAATCAAAGATCACTTGAGTACCTGTGGAAAAAAAATATTTCCTTTTACCAATCACTTTGGGAGACAAGCCTTACAAAGGTCTTGTACATTTTGTTTTATAACAATAACAATCAGAGAGTACTGATCTGTACTATACTATCAGTGTATACCACTATACGTCATATGTCAACTAAAGACATTACAAATGACAAACAAGAAAAGACAATCTGAAAACATTTGCAGAGATCAAATTAAATTAAATAGAAGAAATGAAAAAAAATGATCACAGAAACCGTGATGATAACTGCAATAATAAAATGACAAGACAAATAACGCCACAGTGTATAAACATAAGGGTGTAAAAAACTGAAATGAAAGAAAAGATGAGACCTACAATTATACAAACAAATCAAACAAACTAAGGGACACAAAATTATTAACAAAAACAACGAAGAAAAGAACACCTCATCACAACTAACAGAAATAGCAGCAAATTGTTGCTAACAAATTTCCAATTAAGAAAATGTGTACCTATCGAATACTAGTACCAGACCAATGTAACTCGGCATACCTTGTACTAGTCACACAGAACATAAACTAATTTAATACATAACAAATAACATGTAAGCATAAATAGCATATAGCATACAATATCATTTATGTCATGAATGGAATGTGTTGCAGGTATAGTGTTGTAAAGCAGGCACAGTTTATTTAAATAATAATAACTTGCCACTTTATTCAGTAATAGATTTAATTCTAAACTATTACACTGTCAATTTTTTCTCTTTTGAGCATATGAAGATCCCACGATGAACTATGCACTTTATGTTCCACAACACTGTGATTCTTCTGTACGTTGAGAAATGTCAACAATATTGCTCCAGATATTTTCTACACTTGATACCACTGTCCTGTGTAATACTGTCTGTACAGCGAAAAAACTGTCAACAAGCGCTGACCTAGATACAGCATCCTATCGGTAATACAGGTCAAGCTGACATCGACTGTATAGCTGTCCTACTGGTGTTGATGTGTTCAAACAAATGTTCTTTCAGCTGTAAACTGTGATTCTCAACACAAAACTGCGTAAGCTGGACCCAGGAATCTGGCTCGCCACTGTAAAGATGTTATTTCTTACTACACCTGTAGTACACCACTGTAAAGTATCAGTCTGTCTGCTCTGTAAGGAAGAGTGGTGTGTTGTTGAGATCAGGCATGCTCCAGTCTACCCAGCTGTAAATGGGTAACTCACCCTAGTCCTGAGTTAGGGAAGGCAAAGGCTCCAGGGGGAAGCAGGCCCTGAACTTGGTCACTTCAGCCGACGCAGGATGGTGTATGTATGAAGTAGAAGTGTAGAGTGTGATTACCGCGAATGGTGTGCTGTTCGTGTGCTGACCAATATAACCCCTCACACTTGTCTACAAGGCACCAATGCAGACTGCTGGAATCTTAGTTTACTCAATTTATTCAGACGTACACACTGGGACATACGAGTACATCATGGTTCGTTGACATATCAATTTGTAGGTATACATAACAGATCTGAAGTCATGACACATTCAGAAATAATGGCAGTACATCAAAGTTCAATGTCATGATACATTATGGCCGCATTCCCCTATCTGACTAAACGCGTCAGTGAAGGAATCGATAAATAACTAAAGTTACTTGACGTCCATAGTTTGTAGTATAGATTATGAAACCACGAAGGGGGGTTTCTAGCAGGATTGAGATCTCTCTGTCACTGTCCGATAATAAGATAAATAATCTGTTCTCTTGGCAGTGATCAAAACATATGATGACCGAAATCCAACATGGCTACCTCCCTGAGTTGTCGTTCACTCATGCATAGGGAGGAGAATATAAGCCAGAGTTAATTTGTAATGGGTATATAAAGGATTTCATAAATGTTTCCATACAGCTCTACGGTGATCAGGTTAATTTCACGTAGCCATAACCGCTGCAGGAAAATCTGTCATCTTCGTCGATACCAAACACGACACTAGCATAACGAAGCACCAAAAGTCAAGCTAGGCCTAACCGACGAGAGATCATCAAAATAGGAGCTGGGTTTACCTGGAGTCCGAATCATCTATATACTGACATAAGGAGAGTCTCGAACACAAACTATCGTAGAGACACCATCTCCTTCAGAAGAAATACCACTTCGTAAGACATTTTTTTCTGACGAAAGGACCAGCTCTAGAAAAACGTACCCCGCCATTTGTAAGCAGTACATCGGAACTCATCACGACTTGTCAAGACAACTCATACTTCCGCTAGACCGGAATACAAGAATCTAGTCCCTCCTACCCATCCAAAATATACAATATAGGACTGATTCTACTTGTACTAATAATATGTAATACATATGAATTCAGGCCATAAACACAATAAGCAAATTAATATATTTTCTGGCCCTAAAAAATAAGTACAAACGCAAGCGCACTATCCTTGCGCCGGATCAATATCCAGAACGATTACTCCTATAATCAAAAGTGTGAATCAAACATGGATTATCTCGCTTTTACCATAGACAGCATTTTCATACACAAATGAATGCATGTCTGTATTTTCCCATATCAAATAGCCATATCAATTTTTGTAAAATGTGCGTCAAAATATGCACGCAACAGATTGCCATAAAGCTTCTAAGAGATGGAAAAGCGTCTGGACCTGATAGCATTCCAGCAGAGGCCATCAAAGCAGATATCGACACGGCTACAGAGATGTTATATAAATTACTTGGTAAAATCTGGGAAAAAGAAGAGATACCAGCAGAATGGAAGGAAGGATATCTGGTTAAGTTGCCTAAGAAGGGAAATCTACAAGAGTGCACAAATTATAGAGGAATAATGTTACTATCAGTGCCAGGAAAGGTATTGAACAGGATTATCCTTGAGAGATTAAAGGAGTCCATAGACAAGAAATTGAGAGATGAACAAGCAGGTTTTCGACAAAACAGATCATGTACAGACCAGATAGCCACTTTGAGAATAATAGTTGAACAAAGTCTGGAATGGAATTCACCACTATACATCGGATTTGTGGACTACGAAAAAGCATTTGACAGTGTGGACAGAGAATCACTTTGGAAATTGATGAGGCATTATGGAGTTCCCCTGAAAATCATTAATTTAATAAAGAAAACCTATGAAGACATGACGTGCAGAGTTCTTCATGAAGGACAGCTTACAGAACCATTTGGGATAAGAACAGGAGTGCGACAGGGATGCCTCTTGTCTCCATTTCTTTTCTTGCTGGCAATAGATTGGGTTATGAGATCATCGACACACACAACAGAAATGGAATCCAGTGGACTCTGACTAAGCAGTTGGATGATCTGGATTTTGCTGATGATTTGGCTCTCCTGTCCCATAACCGTAATCAGATGCAGGACAAATTGAAAACACTCGATGAGAGGTCACAGCAATTGGGTCTGAAAATACACAGGGAAAAGACAAAAATAATGAGAATAAATGCAGGTAATGAAAACAGGGTTGAACTTGAAGAAACGCCAATACAAGATGTAGAATCATACACATATCTTGGCAGTAATATAGACAAAGTTGGAGGGACAGACAGCGATATCAAAATAAGAATACAAAAAGCAAGAGGAGCTTTCATTGCATTGGGAAATATATGGAGATCAAGAGAAATAGGATCCAACACGAAAATAAGAATCTTCAACTCAAATGTGAAGTCAGTCCTATTGTATGGCTCGGAGACATGGAGAACAACAAAGACAACAACCAAAAAGCTACAGACTTTCATAAATGGGTGCTTGCGTAGAATAGAGGGATTAAAATGGTATGACAAGGTTACCAATGTGGAACTGATGACAAGAACTGGACAAGTGCCAGTGGAACAAGAGATGAGAAGAAGACGATGGCGATGGATAGGACACACACTGAGGAAACCTGTTGATAGCATTACAAGGCAGTCCTTGTTCTGGAACCCCCAGGGCAAGAGAGGCAGAGGAAGACCAAGAAGTACATGGAGAAGAGAGTTGGAAACAGAGGTGAAAATGATGAGGAGAACATGGAAAGAACTTGAGATGATGGCACGTGACAGGAGGACTTGGCATGTGTTTGTTAAAGGCCTATGCTCCTTTGGGAGTGAAGGGTTATGGAATGAATGAATGAAAGATAAGTGTAAATGGGAAAACCCTGGAACAAGTCAAGAGCTACGTATATCTTGGTCATATAATAACAGAAGATGGCAGATGTGAAACAGAAGTCAAGAAGAGAATAGGAATGGCCAAAGCTACATTCAACAACATGAAACATATACTGACATCCAAACAGTTATCTCACAAATTAAAACTGAGAATCATAAAGTGTTATATATATTCTGCATTTCTGTATGGTGGAGAAACATGGACGATGAATAAGCATTTGGAAGAAAGAATTGAGGCTCTTGAAATGTGGATATATAGAAGAATGGGGTGTATCTCATGGAAAGAGATGAAAACAAATAAGGAGGTCCTAGAAAATCTAGGTATGAAAAGAGAACTAATGAGAGAGGTCAAAGTTCGGCAGCTAAAATACTTTGGCCACATAAAAAGGCATAACACCTTGCAGAAGACCATAACAGAAGGGAGAGTTGAAGGCAAACGTGCAAGGGGAAGACAGCGCTATAAGTGGGAAGATAACATCAAGAGATGGACAGGAAAGAGTCTATCAGAGTGCACCACCAAAACAAGAGACAGAAGACGTTGGAGATCCATTACAGCCAACCTTCGTTGTGGAGATGGCAACTGATTATGATAATTTAATATTCCTGTACCTCAATCTTGTTGGGACAGGAATTCTCAAAATCAAGAAAAGGTTATGTACATGCTAAAATAAACATTTTTGGAAACTCTGTCCATTTATGTAACACAAGAAGTCACTGGAATGACTATACCCACAGTTCTTGATATTATCCCTAAACTTAACTATGAGGTCTGTTATTGTCATCACTCCCAGGTGGTATACTTTAATTGGAGAAATTATGTTTTAGGATGAAGTGTCAGTGCCTGTCTAAAGGACTTATCTGGTAAAGGGTTATTGCAGCTGTTTTGTAGATCATAGACCTGTACACCAACGTTGTGACTCGTGACTGAAGAAAAGGAGCTAGCTTCAAGTTGTAGCATGAGCACTCAACTCCCACACGTTCTTCTTTTCAGGCTACTGCAGCAACGAGGTAACTTCGTAATACAACCCTCAAGTAAAATTAAACGGCCAATTATTCTCTATCGTTCTATATAGTTTTTCTTTAGTTAATTCCTTTGCATTCAAATGGGGTTAATTTTTTTGTAATTAAATTTGATCTTAACCTGATGTGAAAATGTTACTAAATTAAATTTTTATGTCAAGATAATTTTGTATGAGGGAATCTCTATGGGTATATGTTAAGCAATATCAGCGCTATAATTTGAGATATCCCTTGCATTTTAAGTATCTTTAGTTATCAAGAAATAAATTATTTAAGTTCGGTCAAAAACCCAAAATAGGCATTATTTCCACTTCAACCAAAATTTTCTTGTCCTTACAAAAAAGAGGTAACGATTTGATTGTTTGTTAAATTTTACTACGATTTATCGATAAATATTGGGATGGGTGTGTGAGGGTGGTGTGGTAACTTTTAACTTGTTTTCTTAGAAAAATTTAAATACTCTAGTTAAATGTTGGCGGTAAATTTGACTGGACCCTCAGACAAATTTCATATACTGTAGTTATTTATAGATTTAAAATACGTTAGCTAGTTCGTATTTGAGCGGGAAATTTGAGCGTGTTGTCATACGGATTCACTTCACTACAGTTCGTTCTTCCAGATGAGAATGCTGCTACCTGGTTGTTGTTGCTTGGAGCTTCTTGGCACTTGATGTTTGAGAAGAATTTATTCTTTGATAGACAATTTTATTCGTTTGGTATGTATGTCTTTTCTTTGTTAAGTTCTGGTCTCTAATTCTCTAGCTGTTTCTACTGAGTTAGTTTTTGTGGTCGTGTATCTTTTCTGTGTTGGTGTTACGTGCAGTCTTTGATATCTTACAATATTATACATAGGTAATTTTTTAGTGCTTAAGGGAAAGTCATTATTGAGTTACTTCCCTTGAAAGTTGTGCCGTCTCTTCGATCAAACTCCGCGGATGAATCCATTATTTCTGCGATTTATTCTTTGTTTGGGTAGTAATAGATTGTTCTTGCTTCAGAATATCTATGGCCTGAATTTATGTGTATTGTTTGTCTGAGTAGGACGAGTCTGTCTTATATCTGTATATCTTTACATATCTAAGTCGAACTATATGTTCTGTTGTCTCTAGGGAGGTCAAAGGCTATTCGGCGGATGTGTCGCTAGAGAGTGGTGTGATTTGGCTTCGTCCTGATAGGGACTGTGTTGTCTATGTCGGCCTGTCGCTGGGAAAAAGTGATCTCAGTATTTGTGGGGAAAGTGATAGTCGTCTAGACCTATCGTGTATGCTTTACCCCAGTGTTTATTCGTATTGCCAAGGAATGGCCGTTTCATATTTCTTATACCAAGGTAATCCAAGATACTTTTATGAACTCTCGTACGAAGCCACCATTTTCGATAAGAGAATATATTTGACTCGATGAAAACGACTTCGATTCCTAGCAGCACTATATTCTGTAGAATGCAGTCAATTGTTCATGATCAAATCTACAGAGCAATGCAATGTTTTATGAATGACTAACTTTAGGACAGATTCATTATCTGTATCCAAACGTGAGTGACAGCTCACGAGTGAAGCCATCTTGGAACCAAACCTGTAGTGACTTTCAAGAAGAGAAAAGGGGATGCCCGTATTATCGCTTGTTTAGTCCAGAGATCACTGCTACACATGAGAACCCTTTATCAGCGGTTCAATATTATTATTATATGAAAAAAATATGTGCTGAACATTATGTGGGAGAATCGTCGCTAAACGAGATTAGGTTTAGAAGCCATCTGAAATATTGTTTATAAGCTGACGTGCTCAGTCAGTGAAGTCAGATGATATATATGTATGGGCGATACTGAGGGCTTGGCTACTGACAGTCCATTATAATATTAATCTACATGAGTGCCCATGTAACATAACATTGCAAGACCAGTTATCCACTGTACCATGATGTATTATGCCAACCTGTGATTTGTCACTATCTGTGCTGTCGAGTGTGTACGTCCAATTAAACTTTAGTAAAGGTACACAGTCGTTGGTGTCGATGACTTCCAGCCATACATGAGTGTGTGAGAAAAGAACATTTTTGTCAACACCACGAACCCTTATTATCATTCGCACATTATACACTCAATCCATGTCTACACACCACTGCGTAGGTCAAGTTGACATTCCATACACTACAGTGGAGCAAACAACACCATAGAGATCTTATCAACTGATGATGATGATGTCTGCTTCCATCCACTTATATTTATCCTTTTGGTGGATATCATTAACGGGAATAAAATATTCAACTTTATCAACTTTATCAACTGGTGGACCAGCTTTCTGGGTTTGACCTCGCAGAAGTTCAGAAGTCAACAGATTACCGATACCAGACCGTTTCCTGTGGCTGATACGACACACTTGCAGTATTGGTTTGCTCTTTGTCAACACTTCGTCACGTGACCTGTCAAGTGAATGCAGTATGTAGGTCAGCGTTGTTGACATTTTTACATTAGACATTACAGAGTTTCACAGAACAGTTGGATCAATTCTTGTCAATGTTAACAGGAAGACAGTATTTGTGAACTAAGAAGTCCTATTTTCATCGATGGATCTTCTTGTTTTCCATATATGAACTTTAATATTTAAGGCCAGAATGTTTAATTGAATAAAGTGGCAGTTTGTTTATTTTCATAAAAATAACTTTGCCATTACTGTAAAAACTGAGCCTATTTTGCAACACATACTATCATACACATAATTTATATATATTTATGTTTACATGTTATTTGTTTGTATAGTATGTATGATAGTTTCTATGTCAGCGGGTTGTGTTTAAGGTTGGGCGGCGTCCTCACAACAGAATATCCCACGTCATAGAGGGTCCGTTGTGGGCGTTTTCTATAGGTGCAATTTTCTTGATTGAAAATTTGCTGCGACAACTGTTGCTTTTGTGTTAGCTGTGGAGTCTGTAATTATTGTTATTTTTGTAATATTTCTTTGTTCTTTAGTTTTGTTTTGATTTGTTTGTAATTTGTTGGTCTAACCTTTTCTATCTTTCAGTTCTATTCACAATTTATATTCATATATTGTGACGTCATTTGTGTTGTTATTCTTTGCAGATTCAGTGATTATTTTCATTGATTTCCCTATTTGATTTATTTTGATTTCTGCAAACGTTCTTGTATTGTCAGTCCTATTTGTACTTTATGTATTCTGTTGGTTGACATATGTTTTATATAGGTATATTTCATAAGACACAATTGCCTGTGCACTGCACTTGGATTATGGTATAAACCAGTACCTGATTATTATTACTATTATACAAGACCTTATTAAAGGCTTGTGACCCACAGATATTGGGATAGTATACTGATTAATCAAGTCATTGAGAACTTGTGGTATTATTATTGGTTCAGGTGATTAGTATTATTGTTAGACATCATGTCTACATTAGAATACTTCATTACACAAGGGAAAGCCCTTGATAAGACTGGTCAACAATTAGAACAATGGGCAGTTGCTCAATATGACAAAGCATTAGCTGCAGAAGAGAGAAGAGCTATGGCAGAAGAGAAAAGATTAGCTGCAGAAGAAAGAAAAGCTATGGCGGAAGAGAAAAGATTAGAAAGAGAAGCTGAGGCTGCTGCTGAACAAAAGAAATTGCAGATGCAGGTGGAGGAAAGGAGATTTGAAGCTGAACAAAAAAAATTAGAAAGAGAAGCTGCGGCTAAACAAAAAAGATTAGACAGTGAAGCTGAACAAAAAAGATTAGACAGGGAAGCTGAACAAAAAAGATTAGACAGGGAAGCTGAACAAAAAAGATTGAACAAAAAAGATTAGATGCTGAAGAGAAAAAAGCAATAAGAGAACATGAATTTGAGTTGGAGAAATTGAGATTGACAAGTATGAGTAATGTTAATCAGGCATCTAGTGGTAATGGTAAACCTTCTACTTACAAGGTTAAGGTTCCACCGTTCAATCAGTCCAGTGACGATATTACATTCTGGCTGGATAGATTTGAACGTTCTTGTCGTACACATAATGTGGATAAATCACAATACGCTAATCAATTATCAGAAAACTTGAAAGGTGAATCTTTGACTAGATTATGCCTTGTAGGAGAAGCAGATAAGGATAATTATGATGTCATTAGGGCGGCTTTGATAAAAAAATATCAGCTAAGTGAGGAAGGCTATCGCCTTTTATTTAAAACGATGGTACCTGAGACGGGTGTAGAATTCTCAGAATTCACTGCAAAGGCACGTCTCACAGTTGATCGTTGGATTGAGCTTTCCAAAACAGAAAAAACGTATGAAGGACTTATGGATTTGTTGCTCAGAGATAAGATTATGTCATGTGTGAACAAACCTTTCCTTGAATTTATACATGAGCGTAAACCCAAATCTCTAAAAGAAATGGAAGAATATTGTTCCCAATATGTCACTGCACACCCCGACGTGACTTTTGGCAACACTAAGATTAAGGAGAGTATGCCAGTTGCTTCAGCAACACCATACAATCCCAATTATTCACACAGATTTCAGGGACCTCAAAACAGATTTGAAAAAAAAGGTAACCATAATAGTTATCAAAACCAAGGTAACCAATCATTTCAGGGTTCTTCTTCAAAGAACTGGAGACGACCTGATAGCTCTCGACACAGGGGTGGTCATAATTATAGGAATTTCCGTAGAGGAAGTAATTATAGAAACTATCAGGGTTATCCGTCTTGGAGTCAACAAGATCATAATTACAGAGATACTCATTATAATGAATATGATAATGGTAACCAAGGGAACTATGACTCAAACCCAAATAGGGGTTACAATAGAGGTAACAATAACTACAGAGGTGATAATAACCGAGGTAGATCTCAAAACAAAAGACATAAACCACATTTTCAGGCAAACTCTGTACAACAAGAGTCCCATGAAGCCTATAAACAGAGTAAAGATAATAATGATGCTAGTAATATGGCATGTGCCGCTTTTGATTTTGGGAGAGCATCTCAGTGCCCCCAATGCAAAACGTTATTTGAGCCAACCACAGTGTCTACTTTAAGCTGTGGCCATCCTCTTCCTGCTCTTCCAGCATCAGTCGCGCATGATGGAAGAGGTTCTCTTGTCTTACATAAGGGTTTAGTGAATAACAATCCAGTCTCTGTGCTATTTGATTCTGGATGCACCACAATTGGTGTTAGGCAGTCACTCGTAGATCCTTCCCGTGCCACTGGACAAGTAGTCAAATGTGTAACATTTGGCGGCACATTAGAGAAATACTCTACTGCTATCATTAGGATTGCTACTCCTTTCTTTACAGGAGATGTACACGCATGTCTTCTTCCGAATCCGATCGCTGACCTCATCATCGGTCGCATTCATGGAGTCAAGGAATGCACTCCGCAACAAATTTCCACGTGGGAAAGGCAAAACATGCAGATTGCTAACGCTGTAGTCACTAGAGCTCAGGCTCTTAATATGCCTCAAACTTCATCTATTGAAGATAATGAAGTGCATAACCAAGATAATCCCTTGGTAATTTCTCGTGACTCGTTTATAAAACAGCAAGAAGATGATCCCACTCTGAAGAAATTCTTCATTCTTGCAACTAAAGGTGATCCGAATAAAGACACAAGTCGTAAATCGTGGATTACAAAGAAGAATGGCGTACTTGTACGTATGGTTCAAGACTCCATTACGTCAAGTCATTCTCAAATCCTGGTTCCCAAGAATTTGAGAGTTAAAATTTTGCAGCACGCTCACGACTCTCAGTGTGCTGGACACATGGGTTTTTCCCGTACTAAGTCAAGAGTCCTTGCGGCTTTCTTTTGGCCATTGGTAAACAAGGACATACGTATTTATTGTCGATCTTGTAAAGTATGTCAGGAAGTTAAATCCAAAGGTCCACGGCATGCTGCACCCATTCAGGCGGCGGACATTCCTATTCGGCCGTTTCAAAAAATGGCCATAGACATTATTGGTCCATTTAAGATCAAGTCTGCCAGAGGACATCAGTTTATCTTGACGTGTGTTGATATGTGCACACGTTGGCCAGAGGCTATTCCTCTGAAGAGCATTACTACTGCTGATATTGCAGATGCTCTTTGGCTTATATTTTCTCGTCTGGGGTTCCCCGGAGAGATATTGTCAGACCATGGCACCCAACTAATATCAGATACCATGTCTCAAGTAATGTCTACTCTGCAGATAGATAGATCTTTAAGTAGTATCTACCATCCAATGTCTAATGGTATGGTCGAACGCCTTAATAGAACACTTAAAAACTTACTGGGGAAGATAACTGAGGATCATCCTCAAGACTGGGACAGAGTTTTACCTGCGGCCCTCTTCGCTTACAGAGAGGTACCCAATGAACATACGGGATTTTCTCCCTTTGAACTCGTCTTTGGCGCGCGTCCGCGTGGCCCTATGTCGTTGCTTCACGATCTCATAACATCTGACAATATTGACGATGACACAAAGTCATCCTACGAATATGTCATCGCGTTGAGACAAAAAATTATCGAAGCATGCAAATTAGCAACTTCTTCTTCTGAATTTGCGAAACAGAAGGCAAGGCAATTTGCCAATAAGAAGAGATGCTTACGACAACTTTGTCCTGGTGACAAAGCATTTGTATTACTACCTTGTAGGGAAAACAGATTACTTATTTCTTGGAAAGGTCCGTACGATATAATATCGAAAATTTCCGATGTCGACTATATTGTCGATATTGATGGGAAGCATAAAACCTTCCACATCAATATGCTTACTGAATTCCATGAACGTCCGGATTATTTGCAACCCATTTTCCAAGCAACGGACAATTCTCCAGTACAACATGGTCATTACTCATCACTGTCCGTGATACAGGATGAGGAAACAAGTTTTTCAGATGTAAATCTTCCTCTTCCAATGATCCCACTTCATTCAGTGAATCATGGAAGAACGTTACTGTCTCTCCTGATTTGTCTCTAGGAGAACAGCGACAAGTTTCAACTATGTTGCAAACATTTCAGGATGTACTCACTGACATCCCTGGACAAACGAATGTCATTCAACATGACATTGTTCTAACTGACCATACTCCTATTAGGGTTAGACCTTATCCTATACCTATACATTTTCAAGCACAGGTCGAGAAAGAGTTGGATGAGATGATAGATTTGAAAATAATCGAACCATCCACCTCTGCATATTCTTCGCCGATGGTTATTGTGCGTAAAAAAAGACAATAACATACGTCTTTGCGTTGACTATCGAAAATTGAATCAAGTAACGAAGTTCGATGCCGAACCTATGCCTTTACTGGAAGAGCTACTTACTCGACTCTCCAAATCTCATTTTTTCACTAAACTTGATTTGTCTAAAGGATATTGGCAAGTTCCTTTATCTGAACGCGCCAAACCTCTCACGGCTTTTTCAACACCTAGAGGTTTGTTCCAATGGAATTTTATGCCTTTCGGTCTTATGAACGCACCAGCTACGTTCGTACGCATGATGCGCCGAATCCTATCTTATCGGTCAGATGTCATTGCATATCTAGACGACATCTGTCTTTTCAGCGATACTTGGGAAGATCACTATTCAGGGTTAGATGAATTGCTGTCTACTTTGCGTGAGCACAACCTGACAGCGAAACCCTCTAAAGCCTATATTGGTTTTAGCGAAATTTCTTTCCTAGGCCACCGAGTTGGTCATGGTTTCCTAAAGACAGAGGACCAAAATACTAGTAAGATACTTAACATCTCAATCCCTAAGACTAAAAAACAGGTGAGAAGTCTGTTAGGTCTTATTCAATTTTATGGCAGATTCATTCAGAATCTATCCTCTATCATGGCACCTCTCTCAACACTTCTAAAGAAAGGTTCGCCTAATGTGGTCCACTGGTCTCAGGAATGCCAATGCTCTCTGGATAAGATTAAAACACTGTTTTCAACACCACCTATTTTAGTGCTACCCACTAAAGATAAGACATTCGTTCTTCGTAGTGACGCTTCATCCACTGGGATTGGAGCGGCACTAATGCAAGAGTACTCTGGAACTCTGCATCCTGTAATGTATATTTCCAGAAAACTTAATGCGGCAGAAAGGAATTATTCGGTTTTAGACCGTGAGCTATTAACTATGGTTTGGTCGATCCTCAAACTACAGAGATTCCTTCTAGGCGCACATTTCATAGTAGAAACCGACCAAAAAGCTCTTACTGCTATACAGAGTAAGAATTTGAAGAGCTCGAGGTCTACTCGATATGCAATTGCTCTTCAACCTTTTCATTTCTCTGTGCGAGCTATTCGTGGATCAGATAATGTGATGGCAGACATTCTGTCAAGATGCCCACATGATTCCACATAACTATTAGGGCTTAGACTTCTTGATATGTCTAGTTCTATAGTAGTTCCTTTTCTATATCATGATAGATACACATTTGTAATTTAATAATATAATGATTGTATCACTACATAGCGGTTCATTGATGTTTATTCACCGCTGTGCTTTGATGATTTTTTCTTCATAAATCATAAATTTAAGATATCTAATACGAAATGATGATATGAATTTTTTAGGCATTGTGTAATTGCCAGAATTGTATTATACTTTGATGACACCTTCCTGGAAAAATATACTTGTAGAGAAATAATTTCTCTCAGTTTATGAGACACATTCTCACCAGTCGCTCCATAAGTCGACTTAGCCTCATATTAGGCGTTATAGGTATTCCTGATATTTTCATCTGCGCATTATTCATGCGTTGTGAGCCTATTGTACGTTGCTCCTAGATGTATTTCAAAAAAAAAAAAAAAGTTCCATTTTTTTTTTTTCCCGGGAGGTGTGGTAAGACTGTTACGTGCAGTCTTTGATATTTTACAATATTATACATAGGTAATTTTTTAGTGCTTAAGGGAAAGTCATTATTGAGTTACTTCCCTTGAAAGTTGTGCCGTCTCTTCGATCAAACTCCGCGGATGAATCCATTTTACTGCGATTTATTCGTTGTTTGGGTAGTAATAGATTGTTCTTGCTTCAGAATATCTATGGCCTGAATTTATGTGTATTGTTTGTCTGAGTAGGACGAGTCTGTCTTATATTTGTATATCTTTACATATCTAAATCGAACTATATGTTCTGTTGTCTCTAGAGAGGTCGAAGGCTATTCGGCGGATGTGTCGCTAGAGTGTGGTGTGATTTGGCTTCGTCCTGATAGGGACTGTGTTTCTATGTCGGCCTGTCGCCGGGGAAAAAGTGATCTCAGTATTTGTGGGGAAAGTGATAGTCGTCTAGACCTATCGTGTATGCTTTACCCCAGTGTTTATTCGTATTGCCAAGGAATGGCAGTTTCATATTTCTTATACCAAGGTAATCCAAGATACTTTTATGAACTCTCGTACGAAGCCACCATTTTCGATAAGAGAATATATTTGACTCGATGAAAACGACTTCGATTCCTAGCAGCACTATATTCTGTAGAATGCAGTCAATTGTTCATGATCAAATCTACAGAGCAATGCAATGTTTTTATGAATGACTAACTTTAGGACAGATTCATTATCTGTATCCAAACGTGAGTGACAGCTCACGAGTGAAGCCATCTTGGAACCAAACCTGTAGTGACTTTCAAGAAGAGAAAAGGGGATGCCCGTATTATCGCTTGTTTAGTCCAGAGATCACTGCTACACATGAGAACCCTTTATCAGCGGTTCAATATTATTATATGAAAAAAATATGTGCTGAACATTATGTGGGAGAATCGTCGCTAAACGAGATTAGGTTTAGAAGCCATCTGAAATATTGTTTATAAGCTGACGTGCTCAGTCAGTGAAGTCAGATGATATATATGTATGGGCGATACTGAGGGCTTGGCTACTGACAGTCCATTATAATATTAATCTACATGAGTGCCCATGTAACATAACATTGCAAGACCAGTTATCCACTGTACCATGATGTATTATGCCAACCTGTGATTTGTCACTATCTGTGCTGTCGAGTGTGTACGTCCAATTAAACTTTAGTAAAGGTACACAGTCGTTGGTGTCGATGACTTCCAGCCATACATGAGTGTGAGAAAAGAACATTTTTTGTCAACACCACGAACCCTTATTATCATTCGCACATTATACACTCAATCCATGTCTACACACCACTGCGTAGGTCAAGTTGACATTCCATACACTACAGTGGAGCAAACAACACCATAGAGATCTTATCAACTGATGATGATGATGTCTGCTTCCATCCACTTATATTTATCCTTTTGGTGGATATCATTAACGGGAATAAAATATTCAACTTTATCAACTTTATCAGTTGGCAGGTAACGAAAGTCTTTATATCAGGTAAACGTTCATAAGCACGACTTTTTAACATCACAAATCACCAGGATCACAGGCACATCCACTGTTACGACTGATAACAACTGAACCGTAGAAGACATGTAGCATTAAAAGTCACCACAGAATATACAGGAACTGTGTTAAAAAATCCAGGAAAACGTTTTAAGGCCTGTTTATTGATGATACAAGTTCTTTTCACAAATCTCTGACGATGTCTTCTGATTTTCAAAAACGTTTCATATCCACATAGAAATAATTCAATAGCTTCTCAAAATGAAAGAACTGCAGTGTCTTCGTCTCTAATTCGATGGCTGCTTCAATTTACTAGTTACAATGAGTTCCTACTGTTTTCCTTCTCTTTCTAACCTAAAGTGTAATTGTTATCCTTTGTCTGACGTGGAGGTTGTTCTTATTGATACTTCCGAACTTATTGTAGGCTATTTTGTAGAAAACGTTTCTCTTAAAATCAATTTCTTGTTCAGTGTTCTAAGTGTGCAGTTATGTCCAATAACGTAGAAACATGAATTACCTCTCCTATGTAATGAAATTGTACACAGAGTATGTAGTGTGTGAAGTGCTGGGTGGCGGTGGAGAGATTTCTTCCTTATTGCTACTTCTATAGCTACAATGTTTCCACACGCAGTTTAAAAGAAAGTCACTCTACTATTTTCTATCACTATCCATGCGTTCTACTGCGCCGTCTGCTTGCCCTGTTGCTCTCTGTCTCCTTGCTCGACAATTAGCTTACTGCTTTTGTTTTACATTTTTTGCTGACCAATTGTCACGCCATTTTGTACGTGTTGAAAGATACATTATTTTATTAAATTCTGCTGACTATACTAGTTTATTATTTAAGTTCATTGGAAGAGTTCTCAGTCTATTTTAGTTAGTGATCACTAGCTTATTGGAGGAGTTTCTCTATTACCTTTACTATATTTTGAGAATCACTGTAAACATGAACTATTGTCGGTCACTACGTACAGACTGTTCATTCGACATTGTCATACATTGAATTTTAAAAGTCTGCACTTTGTACCGTCACGTCGCTTACACTTTTATTTAACATAACCACTAATTGATATACATAAGTTTCCGTCTATGTCCTCATTTCATTATTCTTAATATTAATAATGTTAAAAAAAACATCTAGGCTCCGCACACGTCGACAGCCCTTCATGCAGATACTCGACGTCTTCATTAGAGCTGGGTCGGCTCAAGAGCCATTCAGGTTATTCCAGTCCCTGGTCGACGACATTCTTTCAAATGTCTTCGCCAGGGCTCGAATTATTCCAGTTCAAGGCCCGGTCGACGACACACACAACATTACTATCCATTTAGCTATTTGAATCAAACACACAAACAACATCACTATCAATGACAGATATTGGAATCAACCATACACACATACAAAACAGCACTGTCAATGACAGATATTCCAATCAAACATACACACGCACAACATCACTATCAATGACAGACATTCCAATTAAACATACACATACACAACATCACTATCAATGACAGATATTTGAATCAAACATACACACACACACAACATCACTATCAATGATAGATATCTGAATCAAACACACACACACACATAACATCACTATCAATGACAGATATTAGAATCAACCATACACACAAACACAACATCACTGCCAATGACAGATATTCCAATCAATCAAACAACCACACACACAACATCATTATCAATGACAGATATTAAATTAAACATACACACACACAACATTACTATCAATGACAGATATTTGAATCAAACATACACACACACACACACACTCATCATCATCACTATCAATGACATATATTTGAATCAAAAATACACACACAACATCACTATCAATGACAGATATTTGAATCAAACATACACACTGTCACAGGGTTAACCCGAAGGTTAACCAAAGAGAGTTCTCGTTGTGGTTCCGGCGTAGTCAGTGGCTCAGATTTGCCTGGCAACCGATTGAAGGTAGGCAGCAGGAGTGGGAGAAGGTGAATTTAAGACTTGGGGATAAGTTCCCAGCAGATAGTCTCAGTGATTCTGGATCTCGTGACACTGTCACTCCTACCACTCTATCCCCCCTCTCTATTATAATGCTCGCGATCCCCCACCTCCCCTATTAAACTGAGTGAACAGAAGAGGAAAAAAGGAAGAACTGTATGTCTCTCTCGCACACTTTCTTTCCTTCTCTATATATGTAATTAACGTGTGTTGGTAATGCAAACACAACTACAACATTTATTGAATCACTTAAAGGTAACAACATCCAATTATGTAGCAAAGTTAGATTTTGCTGGGGAGGTTATGATGGTATCCTAAAAAGAATGAAATCCGTGTATGTATTAACCGTGTGAGGTCAAGCACATGTAGACCCCTGACTCTATAAATGATGATGATGAATTATGTGCAGGGAACCTAACGCTACCTCCCTAGATCTCACACGGTCACTATTTTGGCTCTAGTGTCTGGTGTATGATGTACCTAGTGTCTAGGGGAGAAATGAAATGATGGTACACAACACAAAAACTCTTTAAGTTTCTATGAGGAAGTGAATAAAACCTGTGGTTAAGTTTTTCTTTAAATTTGATAATTTTTTGTACAATTTATTTTGCCTGTCCAGTCATATCGTTTGGACAGGTCTTTGAAAATGAGGACAAGATAATTACATAAAAGATTAACTAAAATTGTGTAGACAATCTGCCCAAATAACTACAAAGTTAATATATGTCTTTCCTGTTGGAATGTTCACAGTTTACACTTTATTCTTCTAAGAGGGAGAGTCACTGTGTATGAGGGGCTGTATTATCATTATACCCCATCAACTTCCTGAGTATGATTTGAAATACCAAGGTTTATTTAAAACGAAACTGTCAGATATACCCAGGTCCTTAACATATCACCTGGGGTTTCTTGTTGAATGATAAGATAGTGTGAAGTTGCAGAAATATCGATATCACGTCACACGCCCAAGCTCCTGCTGTTATCTCTTGACAGCATACATGAAGTATCGGAGACTTCTTGGCGTTATCGTCACTCCTCAGGTTTCCTGTCACCAGCTGGCAACAGGAAACAAAACCTCTGCAACAAAAGGACACCCTGGCCTTTTACATCTGATCACTTATTCTTTTATTTAATTTCATACGTGGGTATGGGGTCAGCCTCGCGTGCATTTCAGGTGCACTCACCCCTAATTTTTCATGACTCCCACCTTGCTGTGACCACCCCTCAGGTCCCTATGGCAGATACGCCACTGTACGTTTACATAGTTTTCCTCAATAATATAATGTGGGGTAACCACATTTCCTTTTATATATTTTTCTCATCTTTTTCTTTTTAAATATAAATGCTTCAGGCATGTTGAACAGTGTTCCTTGAACACGGAGGCTTACTAATATACTCTAATACAATAATATTCAAACATAATCATGACAACATACATTAGTTAGATACATTTCAACGTGAGGACTCAACAATGTCTGCTCCCGGCACGTCCTTCACTTTTTCCCAATAGCAGTATCTAACTTTGGTAATGGGATTAAACATATTAAATTCATAAAGCATTCTTACCACAAATCAAGAAATATAAACAAATGACGCTGACTTTGCAAAGAAATGGCCTCAGTTTCTTCTGCTCAGTCCAGACTGTGAAATACTTATTTAGTTATTTAATTTACTTTTAAATTTATCACAGCTGTTCTTAGCGTATCTGAATGAAAAATACTGTTCAACTGGCAATGAATAGTGAAAGCTTTTTGCTAATATTTAGTAGCACTGTCCAATCGAAAGCTTGCGACTACCAGAATTCAAATGCAGTTTTTGAAAAACAAAAATAATTCCAAACATACTCTGCGTCTGGTAGTCGATTGGCCAGTCTGCTTTAGTTATGCCAATACAAAACGATGTTAGTTTTTGGTAACAATTTTCCTACCGCTCCCCTCTCCTCCTATACTCTTGTTACCCAAGCGAATTTGAATTTACCTCAATGCCTCCCTTCTAAGCCGGTGTCCCCACTAACGTTATGAAAAAAAAACAAGCAGGAACAACAGTCCGTCTGGTCGTGCGTCCGTAGACATTTAGTATTTTCTCAATAACTTGGCTAATACTGGGACTATTATATTATTTAAAACACATTCTTGCTCAGTGGACTCTAAGCTATACTACCATACGACTTTTATGTTCAGTTTCATTATGGTTTTAGATTTTCAATTCTGTCACCGGTCATCGTCAAATAAATATTTTACACAAGACCGCCATCTTCCCCTCTCTTTCATCTGGCTAGCATGTATTTTTCAAATAACTAACTTGTGTTTGTGACGTCAGAAACATTACCGCGAGGAGGAAATAAAATTGTCTGCGTGTTTTGCCTCTGTTGGCTTTGCTCCAGCGTATATATATGCATGGCGGACTGTCAAGCGAGGCGGGGTGTTGGCGTGGCGGGTTAAGAATTGGCGTTAATAATTTGTATTGTATAGTGTAACACTACCAAAAAATGTAAGGATTACTATTAAATTTTGCGTTAAAGTTGACAGAATACGTTAATTCAGATAGTTATTTTGCGGCACACTTCCGCAAAATCGTTAATTATAAGTCTTGGCTGCAGAATGTATGCAGCAGATCTGGCAAAATGTTAAATATTGGTAGTACGTTTTTCGAAACCAAAACTAAAACGCGTGTTAGATTTTTACCGTGGGATCGTTCTATAGGCTTTAGCACTGCACAAAAGGCAGCGTTGCTGGCGTGTGAGAGCATCACCATCAGACACAATAGTGCGGGTTTATTTATTATCATTTTATGACTAAAATCTTACTGAAATGAGCGATTATTCTCGCAGATTTTACTACAAATTACAATAATACAAATACAATAAGAACTAACATTAACTATACCTGGAAAAGAAGATAATAGTTAATGCAAAAATACACAAATGAATCTTAAGTCTATACTATGTGATGATGATGATGAATTTAATCTATTCCTAAATACTAAAAAAAGGATATCTTGTTTCTTGGTCTCTGAAGGACTGTCAATAAAACTCTGGGTGTTTGTACGCTATGGCCATGTCTTTGTCTGCATTCAATAACATTGTCCGGCTCACTGACTTTTCTTC